>JAASAO010003564.1:0-165875 GCA_017311375.1 Mytilus coruscus
TACGACTAGATACAAGGTCTACTCAGTAATTGAGTATTTCACGATCTGAAATAAGCGGGAAGAATTGTAACGGTAAATCTATGTTTAATCATGTGTCATTCGACGCTTGCCTTCGGACAGTTCAGTCTGGTCATTTCTGACCCCACCTCACCAACCCACTTATATTTTAACAAAGTTGTTTTGATGTATTCATACTTGTAATTCTGATTGAATTGGACGTTTTTAAGATTTTACATGCTTGAATTGATTAGTAACAAAAATTATTTCCTTTGTAGATTGTGTATTGATAATTGGTATGTTGAGGCAGCGGCTAAGGACATGCAGACAAATATGAACATTGGAACATTGTAAATAAAATTAATAAAAATTTCTTAACTGTAGTGTCCAGGCGAGCTGATATCCCAAATAGTGTTTGGTTTTATTTTATAAATATTTTATGTTAGTTTGAGGAAACGAACAAGAACATAATGATTGATATTTTAGTCTGGGTAAACATAATTTAACATTACTTTGTGGTTTTTGTCTTTTAGCAGTTATGTTACAATTCGTGCCTCTTGGATGAATTTAGAACTTTCCATTTGCCTTTTAGTTTTTTCCTCATGTTGCTTTGTTTAGAAAAGGGATGGTGTTGAAACAGGTATATTTATTTTAAATTCTGTTTATATCAGTAGATCAGTGGTTTCTGACTGTCATGCCTTTTTGTTGTGTGTTGTATCAGTATACATCAACCGTTGTTTTCACGTTTAAATTGCTTGCACTTTGTAATGTCGCCAGCTGTTATATATCTTTTTACGTAATTGGGTTGCTAATTGTCATAGGGAGTACGGTAACCTACAGTTGCTGACATCTCTGCCAATTTAACTCCCGTTATCATATTTTGAAATATATTTTTATGATTAAAAGTAAAAATAGACGAATCCTCCAACGTCAAAACTCAAAAAAGTGTAAGTCGTAATGACGTAAGTGATACACCGATGGTCTTGCCGACTAAAGACCTTGAAAACAGTCAAAGGTCATAAGTAAATTTCACAGTGACATTTCCGCCTTTCACCTTGTTATGGAAAATAGTTTTGGACATTTATCAACAACTTTATAAATTATTGACTGAAAAGCTACGACTCATCTAATAGGGAGAAAATTTTATCATCGGTTCCTGATTTCAATGATTGTTCCCACGGCACTTGGTTTGGTATGAACTCAGAAACCATAATAGTTAGAGAAAATGTAAATGCGGAAAGTGTTTAAGACATTAGGTAGCAATTATGTGACCTCAGACAAATCAGCAAACCATCAATAGTCTAGTGTACAGAATGTGACGAAGGACTATGTAAAGAATATCAGAAACACCATAGTTTGTCCAAAGGAACCAGAAACCATCAAACTATAGGAATTACGGAATACCAGAATTTACCCAGTGATGTATTAAAGATCACACAATACTGTATCAAACACCAAGAATAATTCATAATTTATTGCCGGAAGCAGAAGTGTCCGCGCTGCAGGAAATGTATAGTTGAGTGCCACAAGGAATGCCGGGATATCAACAATTTAGATGACATCATTAAAAAATCAAAACCTCAAATGCCCCTACGAGATTGAGGAAATAATGGTTGAAGTTGCAGAAAATTTACTAAAAATCATTCATCATCAACAAGAAAATCTATCAACGTTGAAAAGAAAGCGAACACAAATTGAAAAGAAATTAAAAGACCAGAACAATGATCAACAACCACCTAGATAAACTACAAGAAGATTTAATAAAACAACTTTATGCTGGTGAAGAAAAGAGAACTCGAAAATTCGTCAGTTGTTGACAGACGTACACAACTCACAGAGCACAGAAAATATTGTTTGCAAGCCTTTGTCACACACCCGCACCCAAACCGTATATTTATTTGTGTTAAACTCATTCCACTTAAAGCTATTTTGCCACGAAAATCAACACAGGGACTTTTAAATTTCCGATTCGCACCTGTCACCCCTTCCCTGGCCATACATCAACAAAAGGGCGCCATATTTGAATTCCCTCCCCCCTTTTTTTCTCCGTTCAACTTCACTACAAGAATTCTACATGTCGGAGAATAAAATATTAAAATCCTGCAGAACATTCTATATCAATCCAAAAGAAGTGAATAAGAAAAAAGCCACTAGAAAAGCTGTCATACTAGCCGACAGCAAAGGGAAGTACATAGAAAGGGAAATTACTACAGAGCACTGCCTGAATATTAAATTTATAGTGAAAAGTGGATGGACTGTCCAGAAATGCATAGATTGGGTTGAGAAAATCTGACCACAACATTTCATGCTAACGAGACCTACACTTTTACATCTGGCTGGGAACTTGTGACATAACAAATTTAGACAGGAGCACAAGACTTATATCCCTAGACTCTGATAGCAACAGGAACATCCGCTACATTATCCGTAAATTTCAAGAGCTGAAAGAAGCTATTACTTCTAGAATCATACGATCGGATATTGTTTTCTGGAGGTGCCTTCAATTTCAATACAACATTGGAACTACAAAAAAGGGCATATTGAATACCAGGACTATCAAGAGCAAGACACGCACCTTGAGTATCAACTAGATGAACTCAACCTTGAAATACGTCGTCTAAACGGTAGTGAAAACAGATCTCCAAAATTTATGCAAGATCTCTGGAGAGGGTCAAAAGGCCATAACCCTAAAGGTAAAACCACCACATATACCAATCTTTCACTACTTGAAGACGACGGTGTTCATCCCAAAAAAATACTCGCAAGGCTCTGGCTCAGAAGAATAGCTACTAAAGCTCTGCAAGACTGCTTTTCACAACTACCACCTAAAAAGAGAAAAAAGAATAAATCCAAAAAAAAATCAAAAAGGCAAAATAAAGCTGGACCTGTCACCTAGTAACAATAAAATCAGTACATATATATATATACTGGCACCTGGTATTATTAAAGTCAATAATATATTTCAGCTCAACTAAAAGTAAAAAAAAAAAAAAAAAAAAAAAAAATAGAAAAAGAAAAAGAAAAATTTGATAAATAAATATGGAACTAGCAACACGAACATCTGCAAGAAATAAAGTCAAACCATCAATATTTACACCATCAAAGTATGAAAATTTTAGTCTTAATAAAAGGAAGGCCATGGACAAAAAGCTTGAACAATGCAACAGACAAGCTGATATTCTACTTATGTATAAACATGAAAATTACATACTTGAACTATCATTAGCAGCATATGAGCTCCTTAAATTGGCCATGACAGAATATTTTGCTAACCATAACATTTACAAGATACAGGCTAAAGACCAAAAGATAAACATGGGCTTTGCACCAGAACCTCATACTCTGTAATAAATTTAAACAGCAATAAACAGCAGTATCGCATAAATCTCTTCC
Source organism: Mytilus coruscus (assembly GCA_017311375.1). NCBI lineage: Eukaryota > Metazoa > Mollusca > Bivalvia > Mytilida > Mytilidae > Mytilus > Mytilus coruscus. The sequence continues at coordinate 3,391 of JAASAO010003564.1, forward strand.
ACACAACATCCCGGATAGAAGTTAATGGCAGAGGTAGGCAGGAATTCCTACCGCACTTGCAGGATATAGCAGCTAGTATGGATAGAAAAGGAAATTGCCCACAACTAAATAAACTTCTTGAACAACAAATTAAGCAATGTATAGAGAGTATGCAAACTAGTGGGAGGCCTCGCTGGTAACTCATACACAGGACAATGATCTGAAGGCTAGTGGGGACGCCTCGCTGGTAAGAACATCTCAACTTAGACAGAAACCTGCTAGTGGGGACGCCTTGCTGGCAGGATCTGAACAATCTAGTGGGGACGCCTCGCTGGTAAAAACATCACAACCTAAACAGAAACCTGCTAGTGGGGACGCCTCGCTGGCAGGACTTCAACAATCTAGTGGGGACGCCTCGCTGGTAAAAACATCACAACTTAGACAGAAACCTGCTAGTGGGGACGCCTCGCTGGCAGGATTTCAACAATCTAGTGGGGACGCCTCGCTGGTAAAAACATCACAACTTAGACAGAAACCTGCTAGTGGGGACACCTTGCTGGCAGGATCTCAACAATCTAGTGGGGACGCCTCGCTGGTAAAAACATCACAACTTAGACAGAAACCTGCTAGTGGGGACGCCTCGCTGGCAGGATCTCAACAATCTAGTAAGGACGCCTTGCTGGATAAAGCTAGTAGCCAGAGCCAGAGCCTTAGTGCACATCAAGCTAATGGGGACGCCTCGTTGGTTAAAACATCACAACTTAGACAGAAACCTGCTAGTGGGGACGCCTCGCTGGCAGGATCACAACAATCTAGTAAGGACGCCTTGCTGGATAAAGCTAGTAGAGACGCCTTGCTGGCTATCAAAACATATGAAAGAGGAATATTACATCAGAGTTCTAGTGGGGACGCCTCGCTGGAAAAATACTACAATCTAGTCAGAATCCTGCTAGTAGGGACGCCCTGCTGCCAGGACAACAACAATCTAGTGGGGACGCCTCGCTTGATAAATCCATAGAGCTTAATATGACTAATACTGATAATAGTTGGGACAACTTGCTGATGATACTATGTAGCATTTGTGCAAAATCTGTGAATGGACTTGTCACCCCAACATACTTTTGCTGCCGATGTGAACAAACCATGCATGCTCACTGTGAAAAAGATAGAGTAGCAAATGTAAAGGACATGAATAATGACTATATATGCTTTACATGTACACAAATGGACCAAACTATGTCCAACAGTCAAGAAAACAACAGGGCTGAAACAACAGTCAACCACACAGCAGCAAAAAATAGAGCGGCATGTACAGGGGAAACAGCAACTATTGTCTCTGAAGAAGACACCATCCTGAAGATACCAATAAAACAAAACCAAAAAGCCTAATAAAACAAAAGATGTATCTAGCCAAGAAAGACAACTTGAGGGACAACTTGTACAATGTAAAGCAAGAATAGTTATGCTAGAAGATGTAAATAGAGATTACAAAACACCATCAATTTACTCAGATCACAACTAGAAATCAAGAATACAACTTTGACCAATAATGAACAAGAACAATGCTTATGCCGAAAACAACATGCAAATAAGGAATCTTACATTGAGGAAAAACTTGAAGGCATGCTCGAGAAATTTAAGTATGAACTTGAGATAAGAGACATCAAAATAGGACATCAAATGGAAATGATGGAACTAAAAACAAAGTGTCACTGTTAGAGATGCAGCAAACCATTACTGATAGATTAGAAAAGAAAATCAACAAGGACAACACAAATGTTAAGCGTCATGATGAAGGCTATAGTACATCCAGACATATAGCAAACATACATCCTACTAATATTGTGCAGGATCAAAGCCCATCAATCAGAGATTGTATTAATAATGAACAAAATAAAGCCTCTGCTTGCCAAAAGAATCAGCAAATAGAACACCACTGTGAGAGCTTAGGAACACAAAGAACCAGCAATGAAAGAGACATCCTGAAGAATAATAGTGAACCTACCAGTTATATACAAAACAGAACATGTATAGAAGACCAAGAAGCTGTGAGAAGAGCTCAAGGAGCTCAAATGTACATGAATGCGCCAACAAGATACCATGGAGCACCTCCCCTTATAAGAACGGAACAAAACCATGTTAACAACATAAATGGCAAAGATGTACTAGAAAACTACTACAAAAAATACCCTAGTCAAAGGGAGATTAATGAAAACTTGCAAACACAAAGATCAGCTGGCAATGGAAGCAACGGCCAAAATACAGAGATTAGATTGCCAAAACCAAGTATGCCAAACATGAGGCCATCAAAGGAGAATAAGAACCATTTTTTAGAGATAGGCCTGAAACAGAAAGAAGCGACGCAAGTCACTATAGGAACTTTCAATGTGCAAAGTGTAAAGGAAACATGACATACTTAAAGCAACTCCTCAAGAAGTTAGATCTGTGCTGCCTACAAGAGCACTGGCTTTTAAACCAGAACAGCACCTTTTACACGATATTGACACAAATATGATTGTAACAGCCAAAAGCATAGATGACGAAAATCCAGAGCTGAGTATGATTGCCCGTAGAGGCTATGGCGGGTAGCCATACTATGGAAAAAGAAATGGATGACAAAATATCAGTAATGGTTGATGGGAGCAATAGAATCCAGGTTATACAAATGGAAACTGACAACACACCCTTATGTCTCATTAATGTATACATGCCTTCTGACAACAAAGATATGGATAATGAGTACAAAGATACTCTTGCACAAATGACAGAAATAATAAAAATACAGGAACACTCATGATATTCTGCTATGTGGAGACTTGAACGGGTCTATACATCGATCAAAACATCTCATGATCCTTTATTAAAGAAATTTTGGCAGAAAACTCACTGGAACTAAACCAAGAATACCCAGAGAAAAACCTTTTCCATCATAACGGGAAATCTTCTGGACAAATTGATTATTTTTCTCAGCAAGTAAAGACCTAACACAATATGTACAGATCTTAGATATGGAAGCAGAAAACACATCCGACCATGTACCTGTCATAGCTACAATCAAGAGAAAACTGATTAGAAAATCCAACAAACCAAAATCAGTCATCGTAAGAACAAAATGGGAAAATGTAATCTACAAAAATATCAACTGACCATATCTGATGGAGTGGAAAAATACTTCAAGCTAGTAACAAAAATATAGAGGAGGACATCACATCTATAGAAAAAGTAATGCATAATGCATGCAATGAGGCTATACCGAACTACAACAAATCAATAACAACAAAAAGCACTGGGAAATCCCTTTGGAATAAAAATATATCAGAAGCATCAAAGATTACTAAGGAAAAACATGCCTTATGGAAAAATGGAGGAGCACCAAAAGACAAAAATAATCCTCTAAAATCACAGCTAACAACAGCCAAAAGCTTATTACGAAAGGCTCACAGACAAGCATATGCCTCGCAAAGAGAAAATTGGCAAACCAGATAATGACAGCATCTTCCTCAGACAATAAACTCTTCCACAAATTACTGAGAACGCAAAGGTCAGATGGAAACCGATTTACAAAGACGCTACGAAGAGATAATCAGATGGCTGAAACGAACGAGGACATTCTTCATATGTGGACAGACTATTTCTACGAGCTATCAAATCCAGACTATAAGCAGGATTTTGATTATGAAAATATGAGCTCTCTACTCTGCAAAATACAATAATTGAAAAGATAGAAAAGGGGAAAGCTAAAATTGAACCAATTAGAGAGGAGGAAATACATGATGCTGTAAAAAGACTTAAAAACGGAAAATCCTCAGATATCGATGGAATCTCAGCCGAACACTACAAAAACGCTGAGACTGAGCTTCTACCGCTCATATTGCATATCCTCAATACAGTAACAGAACAACTTGATATCCCACAGATGCTGAAAGGAGGAATAATGACACCAGTATTGAAGAAAATAAGGACCGTCAAAACCCGGCAAACTATAGAGGAATAACAGTGACCAAAATCTTCACTAAAATCCTTCAGTGTGTACTCAAATCAAGAATAGATATAAAGATCCACCAAATCCAAAACCAGCTACAACGAGGATTTACAGAAGCAATACCCATGATATTTGCCGCATTCCTGGCATCAGAAGCTATAATACAATCTAGTGAAGACGACCAGGAAGTCCTATTACTAACCTTAGATGCAGAAAAGGCTTTTGACAAATTGGAACATGAGATTCTATTCAACAAGGTCTACCACTATGGCATTGACGGTGACATGTGGATCCTACTCCGTAATATGTATAGAGAAATGAGCATTAGAATTAAATGGGACGATCTTGTTTCTGACAAAATATCTGTCAACCAAGGAATTCAGCAAGGAGCAAAACTATCGACTTCCTTATACAAATGCTATAATAATGCCATTCTAGATAGTGTTACAGAAAGTGGATTAGGATGCCATATGGGGACAATAGGCATTGCTACACCTACATGTGCAGATGACATTTTAGTACTAGCAAACTCTGAATGTGAACTACAAGGCATTATGGACATTGTATACCACCATACACAGAGGGACCTGGTCAAAATCAACCCACAGAAATCGGATCTTGTATGCTATAATACCAAACAGGACAGAGTAGTAAACATTGGCAACTCTCAGATAGGTAGGAGTGAAACTGCAAAACACCTAGGTATAACCAGAAATGAAAAGAATACAATTGATATTGATGAAAAACTGAAAGTAGGAAGGGCCACTATTTATGGTATGTTAGGAGCTGGTCTCCATATAAGGAAAGGTTTTCTCCTCTTGTATCCCACAATCTGTGGAAGGTATATTCTGTTCCAAAATGACATATGGGTTGGAGGTCATGCCAATTAAGAAGAAAGAAATGGACCAAATGGAAACAATGCAGCGGAAAATCTTAAAGCAGTTACAGGGCCTTCCAATCAGGTAGCCAACACAGCAGTCTACACATTAATTGGAGCAGTACCAATCCGTATGGTGATAGACAGAAATATGCTATCCTTGTTGATGAACATAATAAGAAACAATAACTCATTAGAATTTCAAATCCTGGAACGTCAAGTTGCAATGAAAATGAAAAAGCAACATATTTATAAATAGAGTAGAGGAAGCTCTGACAAAGTACAGGATGGAACCGGTTGAGAATCTTATGAAACACCCAAAATCAAAAGAAAATGGAAAAGGATAGTTAGATATCATCAAAATAAATACTGGCATGAAATATGCCTTGAAGACCAATCCAATAAAAAGACATTGGCATATCTTCAAATACAGGAAAACCCATCATTTATGCCGCATAATATCTGGCAGTGTACAGGAAACAACCCTACAAATGTGAAAACAGGAGAAATAAAGAGCAGGCTAGTAACGCAAACGTATATGCTACAGACAGTTAGGTCTAGACACAATAAGAATATATCCCCAATATGTACATTGTGTAATACAGCAAATGAAGACCTAGAACACTTCATACTCTCATGCAATAGGCATACGCATACACGTGAAAGGCACCTCCAGAAAATAAAATTATACCTGGACAACTTAAAGAATGGTCTCTATCAGAACTTAGTTAACTGTAACATGCTTGTACAAATTCTGATGGACTGTACTCACAAAAGCATTAACTATGGATTCCGTATGAAACATCAACAATACATAGAGCTAGAAAACCTCACACGACTGTTCTGCTACGACATGCATACCAGTAGAATGAGGCAGATGGCAGGGTAGGGGCGAGGGTGTAGTGACAGTTTATGTAGAAGCATATTGTTTATCAAAAATAACGACAATCCGGTTGGCTATTTACCTACATATATTGTTTATTTGGCCATTTCACAGCATAGTGCTTTAACATTCTCTTCTTTCCTGCATATTTACCGCATAGTGCTTTAGTGCACCAAAATTCTAAATATATCTACATATTCTGCAGATGAACGCATATATCCAATATTAACAGTATGTCCAAAATATAAGACATTAACATGTAGTGCTTACCTATAGACAGCTATAAAGCTAATGTATATATTCGCACACCTAACATAAATTAGCAACTAGTATTTTAAGCTTGGAGCAGTGAAGATGATCACATCCGTCTTAATCGTAACTTCACTGTAATATACGATGTATATAATGTGTAAATAACAACACAGTATTTGTGCAGCACGCTTTTACCGTTATCGTAATATATATATATATGCATGAATTGGTGGATTAGTGGCACGTTCCTTTGTGTGTAATATGAGTTTTAGTGGGTGCAGGTGTATATTTGTATATAGCGCATTAGCCATCCTACTATGTAGGAGTGCGCCGATCTAGAACGGCGATTCATACCTGTAGAAAGAAGTTGTCTACATTAGAAAAGAAAGAAATAGAAATAGCAAAATACCAGAGAAACACTGCGTACATCAAACAACATGCAACGGACCTTCAGTTGTTTCTTTCAATTAAGCAAATAGGAGAAGACGTTTCAAGCAAATATGAATTCATAAACTCACTGTTCCAAGGACAGAATTTGAAGAATCATTCTCTGGAACATAAAGTCAACACAGCTTTTCAGAGTATTATTTTCGATATCAAAAGTTTATAAGTGACATAGTCCGAGATGACATGCATTCTTGATGTTACATTGCAACATTTGGGAACCAAATATTGACACAAACTCGGAAACAAATACCGTTACTTGTTATGATCAAAACGGTAAATCACAATGGACTTTCCATAGTGAAATCGTTCTGGTTGATCCGCGTGGTATTGGTGTAGATAATGATGGCAATGTGTACGTGGTGGGGCACAGTTCGCACATTGTTGTAGTTGTGTCCTTGATGGACAACGACATAGAGAAGTAATGACAGCAGTTGATGGTCTTAATCGTCCTCTTTCGATTTGTTATAATAAATAAAACAAAGAAGCAGTTGCTGGTTGCGAACTTCCATGTCGTGGCTCAATTGGTTAATTTTGTTTGAAAAGTTTATTTTGAAAGCTTTTCTTACTTTAGTTATTTCTTCAAACTGTTGATTTTTATATACTAGTATATGAGCGAAAAATAACCTAACCTAATATAATAATTCGATGTCGAAAACATACATTATAAGTTATACATTTTGTTGATTTGAAAACAAAATCATAAATTCAATTAAATATATCAGTTATGATTTTAGAAACTTCTTTTGAAATTTTAACTGTCAGAGGTACAAAAGAGAGGCAAAATCTACTAAAGGCACATTAAAACTCATAAGTCGAAAATAAACTGACAACCCCTAGCTACAAAAAAAAAGACATGAAACCCACCAAAACTTTGGGTAATATCAGGTGGACTGGAAGTGTTAGCAGATCCTGCTCCATATCTGACACCCGTCGTAGAGCTCATTAAGTACAAATTAGGTGAATACAACCGGGTTTGTACAAGTGTTAAAAAATAATCGTCAAGGATATTTTTATTTATGTTTATATATGTTTACGATTACTAACCCTGCATTTACATTATGCATGTCAGGGTTACATATCAAACTAAAATCTCATAAATGAACTGATGTTAAGAATGATTTAAAGAATACACTATAATTAACATTAACAAATATGTTAACATTAATCTGTGTATGTAACACATTTTAATTATCAAGAAAACAATTCATGAAATGGTCAACGTAAAGCGTTAATTATTATTTTTCAAACTTTACAATAATGACATTGGAAGAGATCAGTCTAACGGGAATAAAAAAGTCAAGAAATGAGAGAACACCAAAGATATATAGGAGCCACATTGTATTTGATTATGATTATTTGTGAGTGGGGTTACTTATTTAAGTTAGTAGGATATAATATCATTGCACTGACACTACAATTTAACCTTTGTTTCATTGTTAGTATTTGGAAGGAATCGTAAATACAAAACGAAGTAGGGAACACACGACTTACGTTATTTAGACCATATCTGTCACGTCAATAGTGTTTCAACAACATGTTAAGTGGATGTGTATATTATACTGAAAGCCGTTCGCTAGAATTTAAAATAACCAAATAACATCAAATTTAGAAATTAGAAAATGTGGTATGATTGCGAAAGAGACAACTCTCCGCCAGAGACCAAATGTCGTAGGTGTTTATAACTATTTTGTTTTCGTACGGTCATCAGTAATGAGCACGCCCTATCAGTGGAGTAAGCTATTTTAGACCCTTCACCAGACACACGAACGGCCTGATTTATGTACAAAATGATAAACGAAAACAAATATGATAGACAGTTACCAACAAGAACCAAAAGTTTGGTATTCTTGTTATACTTTTGACAGTCTCCTGACTTGGAATACACACAAAATAATTTGGCTTGAATAAATACGGTAGCCTGCAACCCTTCTCGCCAACTGGGAAAGTAGTGTTACAGCACAACATATAATCACATTGTGAAAATCAGATGAACAGGGTTTGACTCTTAGCATCAACACAAAGCACAACATAGTGACCAGTACACATCCAATGGGTTTAGTGTAAACATATATTATAACAAACTCAGAAAAAACATGGTCTTCGACAATTAAATACTTACTATGTTTTTAAGTTCCATATACTTTACTAACTTGTGTTCACAGAAACAGAATTATCAGTAAGGAGCAACCATTTAACTTCAAGGGGTTATGTTTTTTTTGTCTGAGTTACACTTTTTTTCAGTTTTCGACACTGTAAATCAAATTATTTTTTTCACAATTTAACACTCTAAGGTATCCATGGGAAAATCTGGATTCAGAATATTTTGTTTCATCATCTGCTTGACCACAATATTTGTTTTCAGCAAATAGGGTATAATAATATTTTTTAGGAAAAACGTAACCCCACACACACACACACACACACACACACACACACACACACACACACACACACACACACACACACACACACACACACACACACACACACACACACACACACACACACACACACACACACACACACACACACACACACACACACACACACACACACACACACACACACACACACACACACACACACACACACACACACACACACACACACACACACACACACACACACACACACACACACACACACACACACACACACACACACACACACACACACACACACACACATACGACTAAAAGGTGTACAAAACAACACCAATATTAAAATGAAACATTAAACATAGTATCTATTAATTTCGGATAACAGATATTCTTATCTAGCATGATTATGATGTTGTCAAATTAAGAGATACCTGTATTGTATTTTAAGCTTGGCGTTCGTAAAACGTAGATGTTACTGTCGCAAATTGAGTTTACCTAGCGACGCGTATACAATACAGATATCTCCATTCTAATGCCACATATTAAAATAAATTCTATTTAATAAATATTTTGGCTTAAAAATTCTATAAATGAAAAATCCATGAAACTGTTGCATCGTCTTTAGCATCTAAACAATGTGACGTCATATGTATACTCTGGATGTCAAACATAAACACTAGGCATATTTATACTTTTCGTATACTTCAGAATGGTTTCAATATTGATCAAAAGAAGGTTTTGAGGCTCCTAATGTGACTTTTTTGTTTATTTTTTGAGAAATTACATACCAAAAAAAAAAAATCGGAATTCAAAATGGTGGCTTTCTTAGTTACGAACTGGTAGAACGTGGAATCTAACCCTTCAAAATATTTGTCAACGTCCAATGAAAATTATCGTTACAAACGAATTGCATTAGAATGTATCATCTCATTCTATTCTGATTTAACCATATCAATCTTTACAGTTATACTATTAACTTGAAAAACGAACAACGATTGTATAATTCTAGAATTTCAAAATAACGTTGGTTAAGTATTTACAGCAGAAACTGCATAGATATGCTTTTAAGAAGAATAATAATGAGCGAAATGAACTGGTACAATTCTAAAATTTCACAGGTGACTTAAGTTCAGTTATTACAACAGAGACTTCAGAGAAATACATTCCCAATGAATAGCATTGACCGATTTGAGATGGTATAATACTAAAATTTCAAATTTGACGAAGTTAAAGTAATCACAACAGAGGCTGTGTATTTACACATCCAAAATGAATAACAGTTCAATTTGAGCTGGTAAGATTTTTAAAATTTTAATTTAGACAAAGGTTAAGTAATTACACCGTGGCTGTGTATTTATCTATCCCAAATAAATAGCATCCTGCTATTTAAACTGTTATAATTCTAGAATTTCAAAGTTGACAAAGGCAAAGGAATAGCAACGGAGACTTCGTAGTAATACAACCCAAATGAAAAGCACTGCGCCAATTAGAACTACACCTTCTCATTGATTCCATTTGGTGAGTCTATCCATCTAAAACCATGCAATACTGTTGTCTCTGATGGTAATAGTCAGTCGATTGAGATCTGCCTTAGTGTAACCAGTTGATCTCAAATGTCGACTTCTCAAGAAGGCTTGTTTGCATTCATATATATATATAGTCACTAGTTGGTCGTTCATACGTTTGTGAAATGGCTGTTCTGACTCACCAGCATGCTGCTTACCACATTTACACTGTAGCAGATACATGTACACAGTATTTGCAGTCTTGCAATTAACATTGCCAAATACAATTTTCGCGGATAAAGTGTGATAACTTGTCAAATTTGGGATGGTAAGTCAGCACAAACGGCACTCTTTGTTAACCTTTTCTCTTTATATTGTAAAAGTTCATCTCGGCTGATGTTGTAGGCACGAGAGAAACCTCTATCAATGTCTTTTCTTTTGTAACCCTGATTTTTAGGTGACCGCGAAGTTCTTGTAGTCACCTTTTGCAGTATCATTTTGGAGCGAATTCGTTATATATATACATTTTCGCTGGAATCACTAAAACAGATTTCCGGAAAATGATGTTAACGGAACTATTTTTTCACAATGACCCTGATAACTTAATTTGATTTTGAATGACATATATTGCATATATATATAAGTCTAAAAATTTGCACAACGATACTAATATAAGGTGGTATTATACGAAGATGTTGTTATTAAATCGTGTTGCCAAATATTTCGGCTTAACACTTCAGCCCGCACAAGCAGACTGTTGGGTTGCCTAAAAGCTATCATGGAGGCTCAGGAAAATCTTGGATAGTTTGGAATTCTTTTCAACTGTTTTCCAATGCTCACGAATGACACAACCCAACAGTCTGCTAGTGCGGGCTGAAGTGTCTGATAATAGAAGTACTTCTGGAGTTCGTGTGAGGAAAAACGCTGCAAATGCTGCCTACAGATGCAGCATTCATCAACGTTTCACAGTAAGGCAACCGAAAATAACTATAAGACATTTTGGAATGTTACTTGCAAAAGTATGAACGTTATTTACATACTGGAATGTTCGGTTTGTGGCCTCCAATATGTTGGTGAGTCAAAGCAGCCTTTCCACAAACGCCTCAATGGCCATAGGAGTGATATCTGTAAGAAGCCACTTCTCCCAGTTTCTCAGCATTTCAGACAATCAGGTCATAAACTTGATGACTTTAATCGCATGAAAATCCTAGTGATTGAACAGAACATTCACTGGAGTGATGCCCAGCGACAGGTTCGGGAAAGCTTTTGGATAAAGGAACTAAATGTTCATCATCCAAACGGCATCAATAAGAAATACTAAGTTTTGTTTTTCACTCATTTTGGAATGTAAATATACACAGTCACGTATATTAGAGTATCGAGTTTTGTTTATATTATGATGTTCAAGATTATGGATTTAAATCAATAGACCAAAACTTACCTGTATTACTGATCTATTTTAAACCTACAATCAGTATTGTTAAAATTATTGACATCGACGAAGGCTATTTGATAAGCCGAAATATTTGTCAACACGATTTGATAACAACATCTTCGTATAATACCATCTTATATTAGTATCGTTGTGCAAATTTTTAGACTTATATAATTTTTCCTTATCTGCACAGTATCGTCTATTCTAGACGATTCGGTACATAGTAAATTTGCTGGTTGGTCCTTTTATAGACTTCTATATATATATATACATATATAACAAAAATCAATTCAGAATATCATATACCTTTATTTCAATTTTCGCTGAAATCGTAGGTAAATAACTTTTCAAAATTTGTAACTAAAATAATATGTGCCAATATTTTCCGTCCATTTTGTCAAAAATCAAAACAGATTGAATTATAGAATGGTAATGGACTCTTCGGGTTTTTTTTCTTTCTGCATTTCCCGACTAAACGTGTTCAGCAACGGTCTTTTCGTGGATTAAAAAATAAAAACGTGAGATAAGGTGTGTCACAATTCATTTTAATAAGGGTTATTTTTCTACACTGATCCATAATTGGTTTATTTTATTTAAAAATTTTGTTTTATAAATCTGTATACACATTTGTTTGAGCAGATCTATTCTTTATTAATTCATCTTCACAAATCAGACACCATGAAAAAAAACCTACCCTGTTGGTTGAAACTTGTTATTACGTAAACATTTGAAGATTTGTTAGCATTTGCTGTCTCTTTATAATAGAATGTTCAAATCAAGAAATTTTGCATCACATTACAATAAGATTGTCTTTACAATTTTGTGTTATCTGTTTTATACAATTTCGATGGCAAAGTACTTTCAGCTTGTGTGGCACAGAACTATCTGTGTTTATTTAAACGTTATTTTCTCTGCACTTATTTATATGTAAACTTGGCAAACGAGCTCACATCTGAATAAAAGTCCGAATTATGGCAAGAATGTCGGCCCAGTTTATGCATTAAAGATGTACTGATGTGAGGTTAAGGAATTTTGTCAAATGTTCGGACTCCTTGTTTTTTTGCCTACGAAACAGGGTTAATTATTTTGCCCCATAACAGCCATTTTTTCTTTTCATATAAGACTTTAATAGCTCATAAAAGGTTATTTACCAAAATTTAAACAGATTCTAGATTTCTTTTCTTTCGATTTGAGACCCAAATAATTAACATTGCAAAAATAAGGTAAAAGTCCGAGTCAGCCTTTTCCCGCCATTTTCAAAAATTAAATATCTCGAAAAGGAGCTCCATAACCTATCAATATTTTTAGCTTATTTTGTTCCTTAACTTATGCTATTCTGAATAATAGTATAAGTTTTAAATTCTAGATTTTAAAAATTTCACCTAAGTACATCCTTAAAGAATTCAATTACTAGAAAATTACCATTTCGTTGGAAAATTCCTGTACATTTCAGGAATAGGACAGTTGTTTTCCATTTGTTCCGCTGGTAGATATAGTTGACCGTTTGATATTGTCATGTTTTATGGATTTTTTCCTTTAATCATGTTAATTAATAATTTACCTTGAGTCCGGAATTTTTTCACATTAATACTTTTTTATCTTTCAAGATGTCACATTACCAATGGTGCGCTGGAAACCGACTTCGCTTTTGCTGTTTATCAAGAAGTAGTATAGCCCTATTCATATTGTTGGTCTCTTGCAGTTTATTCTCTCGGGAGGGCCACTTCCTTTAGACAAGATGATCGGACGTGCCGCTGGAATAGGTCACGTTTTCCAGTTTGAAAATATGTGAATAGTTGAGAAAAACTACCAGAGTCAATAAAGTTCCAATTACTTGTTATTTGAAAAACCCTGTAAAGGACTCGCCGAAAGTAAACATCACATAAAGAATCTGAACTCCGAGCAAAGATGATATTTTGCGATTATGTCGGAATGTGATTCTCGTCCGCTCCTGGGAAAAGGTTACATTTTACCTACGCAATATATGAAAAGGTATACATTTTAAAATCTGTATTATTATTAACTACCGTCGTAAACTTAACTTGAAATTATAACAAAATTATCCACACTCACAACAATTTAATCGTAGCATATTCTGGGAATAGCTGGAGATTAGGGAAGCATAAGAAAATATTAACAAAATATCGAACTCCATGGTAAATTCAGAAAGCGGAAGTTCATAGAAGGTGACAAAATCACCCACTCGACCATATCAATCAACAGAACAAATGGAAAACAACGGTCATAATCCTGACTTGGTACTGGCATTTCCCGAAGAAAATTGTGGGTTAAACATGGTTTTATTGCTAGCTAAAATTTCTACTTGTATGACAGTTGTTTATGTTTCCGTTATAATAACAAAATTGGATGATCAATCCTAAGAGACTTAATAGGTTAATGCGACAATAATTGGGATCCAGCAGGCAAAACTGTGTAAACATATACCTGTATCACAGACATACAAACACAACTGACATAAAAATTCAAACAAACATACACAAAAATCTAAGCCAAACTTTTTATACATACATCAACGACATACAATGAAACTGACTTAAATATTCAAATATACATACATAAAATCTGACAAAGACGCCAACAAAATATGGTTTGTGGTTTATAGTACATACATAATAGTAAAACATAAAGACATATACACTTTCCCGATAAAGTACAAATTTAGTAGAATATAATTAAATACAAGGGTATACAAAATGAAAGCAACACTATAAAAATTCAAAAGTTCGAATCGTACATCTAGACTCATCCGCATCAGGAACGCCCAAATGCCAAAAATCCGAAAGCTGAATACACGAATACAGAGCCAAGTTAAGAGTCCTACAATCAAAGGAAAATTATAGTACCAAGACAAATAAAGGGAAAATGTATATGTAAATAAGAGGATATTCATCATCATCTAGAATGTTTAACTTAAGACCATCCGTATTGACTGCTTAACATCCAGTGGTAAATATTTCATGCATGTTCAGCACGATAACACATTAACAATTAATACAATTGGTAGGTCCTGTAAAAGAGGCTGGGATAAAGGTCGGCGAAATTTGGATTTTCATTGGAAATGAGAATATATTGGATAGGGACAGACATTTAGCCTTGCAACAGACCATCTACGGAGGTCTAAAAGAGTTGCAAGGGATATTAGCGTGCAGAAAGTGTGGTGCTGTCTTAATACGAGGCATCGGATTTCACGTTTTCATTTTAATCGGATGTGACTGCGTACTTTTAAATCCCACACAGCCATACGAACGCCCCTTTTATCTAGGGTTTTACTGCTGGTCGGAAGAAGACCAAAGTGACCATATTTCTATTCCCCAGTCCCCTTGTGGGGAAAAGACCATCCTGTTTTATTTGTGAAGTAGACACTGAATATTTACCAATTAAGTCTTGGTATTTTTGATGAACAATTTTCACTTAGACATATATATTGTTAGCTATGTCAGTTTTAAATTACAGTTTGCGTAAAAACAACTCAATCGATGAGAAGAATGAATAAATTTCGTAAAAATGAAGAGCTTGAACTGTTTAGTCTAATCTTGCATTTGAGGAGGTGTTTTGAAGTTGCATGTATTTGAAGACGTTTGATAAACAGAAATGCAGAAATAAATAAACAAAGATAATTTTCCTTTGATAATCCCTGAACAGATATTGTTTCAATGAATCGTGCAACTTCTTTTTGTTTTCTCCTGTGTCCTTTTTGGACACGGGGTTAATGTTTGTATCACGAAAAGATCGTTGTTGATCACGCTTAATCAGGAAACGTAGAACCCCCGAAAATTCCTATACCATTCTGCACCGTGGTAATGGAAAACAAAATTCATTATATATTATATATTAATCATCTGCATCATCATCTTCATTTTCACTTATGCACGATCCATGTTCTATCAATAAATGCTCGATACGCTTAAAGTTATTCTTTCTTGCCAGTTTAAGTGGGTGCCATCTATCAACACTGTATCTGTTAACATCTGCCTTATACTTGAGTAATAATTGCACAATTTGTTCATTGCCACATTGGCATGAGGACATTAATGGTGTCCAACCTTCATTGTCATTCTGATTTACGCATGCATCATTTTTGAGAAGTATTTCTACTATTAATGTATGACTATATTTGCAGGCAAACTTTAACGCACTCCATCCATCATTCGAAGTTTCATTGATATCTGATTTATTAGTCAGTAATCTTACTATTTCCACATTTCCACCCATACAGGCAAACATAAGGGCGTTTAACCCATTAGGTGTTGTAACATTGATATCTGCTCCACGAATTATCAACATCTCTGCAATGTGTTGAAATCCACGCCTGCAGACAACCATTAATGGGGTCCACCCTGTATTATCTGCTTTATCTATATCAACTCCACATTCTAAAATTGTTTGAATTATACTTATATAATCTACTCGTGGGCCATATCGCATCACCAAATCATCACATGGATTTTCTGGAATTAATACCGGATACATGTAACACATATTTTCAACATGATTGCGATATGCTATACACATACTATCGCATGTGTATTTCAGAATAGTGAACTCGTTCTCATTACCTAACAAAAGATCAGCCCCATTTTAATTAAGACCTCAACAATTTCAAAATTTCCCTCATGCATGCAAGGAATAAGGAATTTTCAAAACGATTATTTGTATGCAAGATGTCTGCACCGTTGTTGATTAGGCATTTAACAATATCAACATCATGCCATCTGCATGCAAGCATTAAAGGAGTCCAACCATCCTTTCTAGATTTATTTACATCTGCATGTTTAGCAATTAACAGCTTAATTCCGTTTAATCGAATTTTGCTTTTTTTCCAGTACAATATTGATGTTCACTGCCGCAGAATAAAAATCAGGGCTGCAAGCTATAATGAGAGGTGTTTCTCCGTTATGATCTTCAATGTTAATTTCAGCTCCACCATCAAGAAGATACTTTATTGTCTCCTCATCTAAATCGATGCATGCTAGACTAAGAGCAGTTCTGCCCGTTTTGTTTCTTTTATTAACATCAGCCCCAAAATCTATTAGCACATCTACAATCATCGACCGTCCGAAATAACTTGCTGCCATAAGTGTGGTTTGTCCATTGGCATCAGTTTGATCTATGTCCGATGTATTATCTGCTAATAATTCAATTATATCACAACACATTTTTTCAAATTGTAAATCTACATCAGGCTTCATTGGTAACATGTTGCATAGTTGTGAGCCAAAACTAAAACACAAGGTATATTTTGATATATCTGTATTAAAGAAAGGATTTTAAGTATAGCGTTAAAAGTTGCACCGTGGATCATACTACACATTGCATGCAAGGGTGTCTCACCATCAATGTCACCAATTGTCATATCTGCATTTGCATTGAGCAGTACTTCAATATTTCCAATACAGAAAATGTCACATGCAATCCTTAATGGTGTTTGCAATTTCATATTTACATCATTGACAAGAGCTTTACAATCCAATAACATTTCAATAATGATTCGGCTGTTATAATTTTCGCATGCTAACATTAAAGGAGTACAACCATAGATATCTTTGCTATTGACCATAACTCCTTTTTCAAGAAGCAATTTTACTATTTTAGCATGATTATTACCGCATGCTACGTGCAAAGGAGTTCGTCCTCGTTGTTTTTTGTCAACTTCAACTCCACTTTTAATCAAATATATAGCCAATTGAGTATGACCATATTTACAAACAACTGTAAGAGGTGTGGAACCGTCATTTGACACAGCGTTTACAGAGGATTCATGCTGAACTAGCATTTTCACGATCGTTGTATTGCCTTTTACATCCTAACATTAAAGCATTCCATCCGTTATGATCACGGGACTCAATTGCAGCGTATTTATCAATAAGAAGTTTCGCCATTATTTCAACCCCTGATGTACACGCTATCATCAATGGTGTTATCCCTTGTTTATCAGCTACATTTACATTGACATTTTCAGCTAACAGCGCCTCAACTACGTCAATATGATAACCTGAGCAGGCAGTGTGCAAAGGCGTCAGTCCTTCGCTGTTTACCATGTCAAGATCTGCTTTTGCATTTATTAATGTCATAACAATGCTGCAATAACCACTACTACTCGCTAAAAATAAAGCGGTGCATTTATTTTCATCTTGTATATTAACATTTGCCCCATGTTTAACTAGAAGAGAAACTATAGTTTCATGCCCATATTTGCAAGCAGACAAAAGACAATCTATGCTTTGAATTATTCTAAAACAATTGTCCTGTATTAGATAAGTTGCCATCGCTTCATATCCATTTCTACAGGATAAAGCTAAAGATCTATGCTGTCTCTGTCATGCATTTCTAAAACAATTTCGAACAGTGTTCTTACTGATATCAACTCCTACTCCTAATAGATAATTTACTGCTTCGTATTGTTTTGCTCGACAAGCAACACTCATGGGACTGTTATTGTTACTTTCAAGGTTGATATTTGCTCCGTTACTTACAAGTATTTTCACGACTGAAATTGACCCTTTTCACATGCAGTCATAAGTGGAGTAAACCCATCATTGTCAAATGCATCAAGTAGTGCTCCTTGGTGAATTAAGATATTGATAATGGCAATATGTTTTCATATGATGCTATCATCAGGGCGAAAGTCCCTGGTATTCTGTCTGTTGACATTGGCGCCCTTACCACATAACGCTTTTACAATGTCTGCATATCCTTCACGACATGCCAAAATTAACAGTGAAGTTTCGTCAGCAAACATGCTGTCAATGTCACAGTCATCAGTCAAAATTCATTTAGCACATGTATCAATCCAGCTGTACATGCTGATATTAGAATATTAGGTTTGTTTACCTTAGATTCTTTTATCTTTGAATCATTTCTAAATACAGCGCCACATTTAAGTAGAAACTCAAGGCATTCAAAGTTTTCCGATTCACAAGCAACTTCAAGGGGATACTGGTTATTAATACCGATTTCATTTATTTTTGCACCATTGGATACCAGGAGATTTGCCAATGATACCGCTCCAACTTTTCCACATGCTGTCATTAATGGTGTCCAGCCATTGCCATCGGTAGCATTTATATTATTCAATGTAGTATGACAAGAATTAAGTATAAGTTCTACAACATCGATGTCATTATGTTCTATGGCTACTGACAAAGGTGAATGGCCATTTTATCTTTTTATCTATATCAACACCATTACCGGTCAAAATTCTAATGATTGATTTATTGCAACCAAAACTGGCCCTTGTCATTGGACTCCATCCATTTTCATCAGAAGAAACTGGATTTGCCCCACTTTGCAAAAGCAATCGAACTAATTGCGCATGCCCATTTTCACACGCTCTTGTTAGTATTGTGTAACCTTGATGGTCGTATCTTTGAAGAAATAAATGGAGAATATGGTCTTCGTGACTAAGCTTACCATCCTTGGAGATAAGAAAATCGACAAGTTCATAATGATGATTCATACATGCAACCATTAATGGAGTTAAATTGTTTTGTTTTTACCATTAATGTCACAACCAATATCTATCAACAATTCGCTCATTGAAATATTTCCCGTTTTACATGCATTGAATAAAGATGAGATATCAATGTTACAACCTTTCATATGGAGGTATTGTATAATGCTGTAATGACGATTTTCAAATGCTAACATGAGCGGTGTCCAGCCGTCATGGTTGGCTTGAGTCACATTTGATCCATAGTTTACCAATAAGTTAACAATTTCTAAACTTCCACTTTACATGCTTCAAAAGTGGCGAGTTTCCATTTTATCCAATGCATTGACATCTGCATTTGCATTTATCAGCATATTTGTTATCAACAGTTCATTTCTCATGCAGGCTACTTTCAAAGCGGAATCTCCATGGTAGTCAAATGTATTAACAGAAGCTCCATTGGTAATCAAAACATCGATGACTGACTTATGACCATACTGACATGCTATTTTAATGGGGTTTGTCCTTTTGTCAATCTTTTCGACATCAGCACCATTTGCTATAAGAACATTTAAAACGTTTTTGTTTCCATTTCTACAAGCCAATATTAGTGGCGTTGTTCCATTTGAACTCGAATGATTGACATTTGCACCTTTACAAATAAGTTTTTCTAAAACATTCACATGTTTAAGCTGGCATGCTGTCATCAACGGTGTCCAACCAGCATTATCAGATAGGTCAATTGTGGCACCATTTTCTATTAATAAATCAATGATGTCCATTTTACCAAATAGTGATGCTATTTTTAAAGAAGTCCATCCTTCTCTATTTGCTATGTTTATATCTGCCTTATTTTTATCAACAAATCAATCACGGACATATGACAACCTTTGCCAGCAGAATGTAATGGAGTCCAACCATCATCACCCGTTAAATTTATTTTGCAGCCATATTCTAAAAGCACCTTTACAACATTAAGATGTCCACACGAACTCGCAACTTTCAGTGGAGTCCATCCATTACAGTTTGCCTTATTTACATCTGCACCTTTACAGGCCAAAAGATGAACTATTTTGAAATTTCCATAGTTACTTGCTATTCCAAGAGGTGTGACTCCATTAATATCACTGAGATCCAGCCTGGCTCTTTGTTCAATAAGCAGCTCAACGAGAGTGATATTGTTATATTCGCATGCAGTTATTAAAGGAGTACTCCCAGTTTTACACAACAAATTGACATTTGCTCCAGCCTCTGTTAACAGTTTGAAAACTTTCGCATATCCTTTTGACAACAATGCATTAAAGGTGTCCATCTTTTGAGTCTTCTATTAACCATTCCTTTGTTCGCTAAAAGCAATGCTACACAATCCTCAAATCCTTCAAAAGATGCTTTATGTAGTGGGGTTAAGCCTTTTGTGTCAGGGTTGTTAATATCAGCGCCATACTCAATAAGGATTCGTAAACAATCAGTATGCCCATGAGCTGCTGCAATATATACAGGACTGTGTCCTGATGCATCAGTGTAGTCAACGAATGTACCTTTCTTCAATAATTTACTGACAACTGAAACACTACCACTTTTACAAGCATAATGTAAAGGCATTTTCCCGTCAATATCTGGCATGGAAATTTTAGCATTCCTTTCAATTAATATTTTAACAATAGTTGATTGCTGATTTTCACATGCGATACTAAGTGGATCTCTTTCTTTGTTGTTCTTTTTATTCATATCGCAGTTTGCATTTAGAAGTAGCTGAACAATTCCACGATGTCCATTCCTGCATGCTAACATAAGCGGGGTGGAACCGTCTGGTCCAGCCGTGTCAGCATTACCACCATTATTTAGTAACAACTTTACTATTGTTTTGTTCCCAATTTCGGAACTAGCATGTAACGCGGTCCATCCACATTTTTCTGATACACTTTTTTTTCCACGTTACCAAACATAGTATTCACTATTAAATTATATTTCTTAGTAAAAGAGTTAAATCATCATTAAAAGTCATGTTGACACTAGCACCAGAAGCAATTAAACATTCTGCAATACCTATGCTTCCAACTGAACAAGCTATTATAAGGGAAGTGCGACCATTTTCGTCCACAGAATTAACGACAGCACCAACGGAAATCAAGTAGTGAACAACTTCAGTTCTCTTATTACCAGAGGCTATCATCAAGGGTGTTGTGCCTTTTCCATTAGCGACATTTACAGTTATAAAATTTTCTACCAACAGCTTTATCACAGTCAAATGTCCTTTTCACAAGCATACATTAGAGGTGTCCAACCACTAGAAGCAGAACCTTTATTTAGACTAGTTCCTTTTGTGATAAACACATGCACAGTAGATAAATAGCCCCAATACAAGCCTGTTGTAATGCGAACAACACATTTTCATTATTTACATCATCAATATGATCTAATATGAAGCTGACAACATCCGTATGTCCTAAATGGGATGCTGCTGATAATAATGTATTCTCATTATACCTTTCTTTTGTGATGTTTTTCAATTTGTCTTTTTATATGCTAATAATAAAATGGCAGAACTTTCCATTTTAAACAAATAGTTGATAAATTTTCTCCTAAAGTATTCATCTTCCATCTGTCTGCTGTAGGACACATCACGTATATTTCCTTTCTCAATTTCGGAAACAATGCGTTGAAAAACAGAGTTTCGTTCTGTTTTAATATTGGTACAGTGAATTCATCCATCTCAGATTCTTTCAATTTTAACGATTGTAATGTTGTACGATTCATTAAAATGTTCACATGGGCAAATTGAATAAAATGGGATTGACTTTTCTCCCAAAATAGGAGCAAATAAAATCAAGCATTTTATCATGAATGGCATAGTACCTTGTGTTTTGTTTCTTCAGGTAAACACCAACAAAAGAGTCTAAACTTTCAATCATAAGCCTACTATCTACATTAAACTCTGCAAAACACTTCGACAAGTGAATGTTATGGCACTTCTTTTTGTAATTTATCTTCAGTTAACAAAGTTTCATTTATAGAACCATTGAAAACTACACAAAGAAACAAAGCACAATATTTTACTCTTCTCTCTGCTTCGTACAGCCTGTTTAGTTCCTTGCTATACATATCAAAGGGATTATCAAAAACTTCACAGGGTTTGGAACAGGATTTTCATTATATAATTTGCATCGCAATGGGAAAACGAATAATGTTCTATACCATCTCTTATTCTTTCGACTATACTTGTTTCTAAATATTCATAGGCTATTGCAAGCCTCTCGTGGACTGTTAATGGATAACGAAGAGATAAATCAAATGCAGTTCCTGTTAAGTACTCAAGCTTCTGAAATTTCTTTTCTTGAAAAATTTGCGTTCTACATGTTGTAATGAATTTCGATTTTCCTTTTTCATAAACAGATTGAAGCTGGTTTTGTTATCAATAAAATCACTAAGCATACTATGATTAATCGTGTATTTCCACAAATATCGTCCAAAACAAAAATCTGGTCTCTACCATTTTTATAAAAGAGCTTAATATCCGTTGTGTTTGTACATGGAATTATACAATAGTCATATTGATCTCTCAAACGAAGTGCTACATGATGCATTGTTACAGTCTTCCCAACACCAGCCTCCCCGTTATTGTAATACAGTGAACTGTTTTAAGTGCTTCAAGGATGTCATGTACCACTGCTGTACGTTGAAATCTTTGATCCTCTTCGATCCATGTTTCGATAACAAGCTGATGAGAATCTGGAAAAATGTTATTTTTCCATTTAATATGTTAATCCATCTCTGAGAGGAAGCATGAATTATACTCTGCTCTTTATACAAAAGAGTAGTACAAACACGTTGAAAAATTCTAAGCCAATATTTTATTTAATTTTTAATGCCATTAATTTATTTAAAAACTAAAACTTAACGATGTCATGGATGTAAACAAGAAGTTAGTTAATATTTTAGTTTCAGACGATACTTGGGAATTAACATCGAAATACATGCATGTCTTTCAGATCATAGTGTTCGAAGATTGTCTTGAACATCATTTGCATTTAGTATGTATAATATGATTTACCGTCATTTTATTCTTTTTTTTATATTCTAAGGAAATGAAATCAAAATGGTATGTTAATTGTATTCATTAAAAGATAAAAATAAAATGCGAGGTCTTGACATAAAGTATTATGAATTAGAAACCGAAAGTTTATCTCTCCATAAAACCTAAACGTGTTTTTCTTCTGGGTTAATATATGTTACATTTATATTTTTGTGTTAAGTAGACTATACTTATATCTATATACGTTTCATTCATACAAACTGTTCAATGCATAAGGATGATGTTGCAGATATAAGAAGAAAATTTCCTGCCAAAATGATATATCTAGAAAAGTTTAAATTAGAATCACAGTGACTTATTGTTAAGGACATTGATTCATTGCCTTATCACATTGTTTATTTGGGCCGTTTTCTTTGTTAGGTAGTGAAGAGCGTACCATCATATAAACTGATTGAACAATAACTTTTGAGTAGTTTTTGAGTTTATTAAAGTAAGTTACTCGTACCTTTTTGTTAAGCGTCATGTATTTCGTTGGATGAAGTCAATTTCATAAGTCTGAAGCGGTTTTTTCAATTAACCTTCACCAGGAACGCTCAAACACAAACATTTAAAAAAGAGATGCAAAAAAACGCTGCAACGTTAGGAGCAATATGACCAAAGAAGATCGAAACAGAATAGCCAAAGTTATCTAATGTCATTTAACATGACAAAGTTGGAACCTTTAGCTTTGAATGATGCGTTAAATAGGTAAATCATGAGTTATGAACGCGCTATGGTTTGTATATTGTTAACCTTAAACAATTAAGAAAATGAACGAGTAGAGTGAAACACATTTTCTAGAACAACATCGACACTGAAAGTAATGAGATCAAGTTTAAGAATTTCTTTGCACGTGCATAAATTTTGAGGTTTAATGAATATTTTTTGTTAAAACCGTCGATGAATTGTAACATATTTATTTTTATTTGCAGGATGTATCTTAAATAACAACACAGCAACTCACGCACCCTTTTTATTTTACTAGAATTCATTTGACTCTAGAAATCTATTCAATGTTTACTTATTCATATACAATGTACTAACCAAGAGACTCATTGCTTTCTTCTCGAATTGTCTCTACATCCTGCAGTGTGACATCCATATCTTGGTCTTTCTTATGTTCAAAAGAACGTTTCACGCAGAGTCTAGCTATTGCCTTAAAATAATAACCGAATAATTCAATTTAATTTATGCAAATAATTTTGAAAACACATGTTGTCTTGCAATAAAATCACAAATAAACAAAATTAAATATAGGGTCTATGTAAACGAGATTAGACCCGAGTGAAGCAAAAATATGAGAGAAAATATATGAAGATCAACGCTAATTTGGTCTAGACAAAACATACGTCAGCAAGAGTATTAAATCGTAAACCTGGTTAAATTTAACAACCACTGGGTCAAGGCACATGCTGGTTGACGTTCCGTTCCTTGATATATCACACGATCAGTCTTTCATTTGTTGACAGTTTAAATCACTAATACGATCATTTTCTGTAAATGTCGAATAATTCGAATATTCTGTGGCATAAATGGCCTTAGTCGTAATTGATACAGTTTTTGTAATGTTTGTTTTCAATGATCTCCAACTTCGTATTCTGTTTTGCCTTACAAATATTCAATAATGTCTGTTTCAGGTTATTTCTGTAAAGCGTTTCGAAAACGAAATGTGAATGTATGTTTTGATAAACAAGCGAATAATAATAATCTATATTACAAATAGATAATGACAAATAAATGAGTTGATTTAAATTTAATAGTAATGAAGAACGTTCACACAGGATGAGGTACCTTCTTTCGGGTCTATTTTCATTTGAAATTGTCACATTCTTTAATAATAAAGTAGCATTATAGATGATGACTACATACCTCTTTAGCGTTCTCCAGCATTTTCCAAATTCCTCCTTTGATATTCTACCATCATGGATATTCTGTAATTTCCTTCGGTAGAACTCTACTCTTATCAAATCTGATATCAAATCAATGTTGCTGTTTTTGGAAGTACTAAGTCATACTTTGTAGCAGACGTGTATCCTTTGAGTTCCAACATAACAGACATAAGTAATTCCATGTCATCCCTTATATCCTGAAAACAACCTGAAAAGGAATGTTCTGATAAACATAATAAATAAGCTAATTCAGCATAGCTTATTACATACAAAAGTAGTTCAGTTGATACAATTCATTGTGATTATACTTGTACAAAAATTAAGTAAAATCATCGGCGTTATAAAATTGAAAAAAAAAAATGATTTTGTCCTATTTTGTCGATTTTCAAACACTTGTTAAACTATTTTGGGAAATCAAAATAACACAATCGACCGAAACCATTATTATTTATTTTTCAATTCTCAAAATAAGCATATTGCACAATACCATTTACACATTTGACAGTGTATCCCTGTAAGGTTAGTTATGCTGAACAAACAGGGAGATTGCTCAGGAAATATTCATCTAGAACGTTAGATTTATATTTTATGTCTACAACAGATTACTATAGAATTTATATCTCGGAAAAATGACATTCATGTACCGATTTGACTTTGGTTATGTTATCTGACACGGTCATGGGCCTGTTAATCAACGATCATACCATGGAAAACAATTTAACAAAGTATATACATAGTTATACATGTTTTTTTTAGTTTTGTTAATTATGTGATTAAAGGAAAGTATATGTTCAAATGAGTAGCCTTTAATATTTTATCATCGAACGTGATCATTTTGTGATTTTATTTTTTCATATGCCTACAGGAGCTTTTGTACCATATGTCAAAAAGTATAAACATACCTATCAGTTTGTCAGATTTAAAGAAGAAGGTTTATGTCGAGATACAAACGTTTCTACTTCAGAATGTGTATATTCTTTCTCAAACAATTGTTTCACAGTTGAAAATGCATTTTCATGCACTAATTTCCAGAGTTGTTGAAAGAATGCTTCTTCATCTTCCCGAAAGATGTCTGAAAAAACAAGTAAAGAAATAACATTTTTAAAGTTATAAGAAGTTTCAATACTATTTTGCTTTCAACATCAAGTACTATAATGAACAGCTTTTGATATTTCCTTTTGTGCATGTTGCGAGTACATTTAACAATTGAAAGGATCTCAACATTAAAATATTTAAAGATATGAAAAATGTGTGAAAATCAATAACACTAGTAATCAGAACTATATTGATCTGCCAAAATGGTACTAACCCTATTTATAGAAAACGAAAAAATAATGATTATACAAATAAGATTGACAAAAAAAATCCGTCTTTGTATTCATTTTAAATCATTTAAATAACAGTAAAATATATTCCATTGCGGTATTTCAAGTAATACAAGGATATAATAAAGTTACGTCAAACTAACTAGCCGCGCTCCAATTTAATGAAATCAAACTGGTATCAAGTCCTTTTAAACTTTAAACAGTCCAAGTTTTGGAAGGTAAATCACTCAAGCAGAAAAGCATTTTCGTTTATCTATCTACTATCCGTCCCAAACGGTATCTATTTAATCAGATGTTTTCTTCGAACAAATAAAACTCATCATAGAAACCAGGATTGAAATTATATATAATATTCACAATTAAAAGGACTTAATGACAAAACATGTGTTAATTTAAGATATTGATGCCAGATTTTTAAACTCAGTTTAAAAAGCAATATGAAAACTAACGTCACTTTAGTATGTTTGGTCTCTAACAATTACTGCAACAAGAATGAAAAAGCGAGAAAAGGAATCAGAAGGTCGTAATCGCACGTATTGGGAGTGTGTCAATGGTGAAAATCAAATAGAAATGACCGAATAAAAAAATTTGTCAATCTGATACTCCTTCTGATGGTAGAATTATTTTTCACATATTTCCATTCTATAGATATAGGAAGATGTGGTATGAGTGCCAATGAGACAACTCTCTATCCAAGTCACAATTATAAAAGTAAACCATTATAGGTCAAGGTACGGTTTTCAACACGGAGCCTTGGCTCACACCGAACAACATGCTATAAAGGGCCCCCAAAAAAAATACTAGTGTAAAACCATTCAAACGGTTTATAGTGTATTTTTTTGTTGACACATTTATGTTTTCCGTATTTTTTCTTGTTCTCTTTTTAATTTTATATTCGTTATTGCAATATCAAGAAGGGACAACTGTAAAAGGAACAGAAAGATATTTACATCATTCCAATCGATGCCTCTTATCTTTTAGGTTTAGCAAAATACTTAAACACATACCGACAATTTAAACAGGATAGAAATAAGAAGATGTGGTATGCTTGCCAATGAGACAACTATCCACCTATTAGACAACGGTACGGCGTATTGTTGTTATTGGTATTCTAAAAACAAATCTTTTAGATAAAAACATTGAATGTGAAAAGGGTGAAATTGCTGAATTTATTCCGTTAACAGTTTAGTCTTGTCGAAAGTAATTAAATCATTAAGAAATTTATTTGAAAATTCCGTTAAAATTATACTAGTCACTGGTGCAAAATGAAAATTCACATCCGAACTTACAAAAAATAGGCAAGGTATAGTACAATCGTGTATTGGAAATATTGTGAAAACAAGGTAACTTGCTGTATTAAGTAAATATCGACATCCCCTGAACCTTATATAACATTATACCTGCGAATTAAGGTTCTTTTACGGTATTCTTGTCATGTAGTGTTGTCAATGTAGCGATATTTGTAATATTGTAATATAAGCGGTGGTTTGGCTACCTAAAAACAAGGTTCAACCCACTATTTTTCTTGAAATGTCATGTAACAAATAGGGAATGTAGCAGTAGTTATCACGCAGTCCGTGTATATGTATGAAGGCGTTTGCTTTTGTTGCAGTTCAGTGCTTCTGTTTTTCCGTTGTTTTCCATTTATTGTTGATGTTTTTCCCTGAGTTTAATAGATATAGGAAGATGTGGTATGAGTGCCAATGAGACAACTGTCCATCCAAGTAACAATTTATAAAAGTAAACCATTATAGGTCAAGGTACGGCCTTCAACACGGAGCCTTGGCTCACACCGAACAGCAAGCTATAAAGGGCCCCAAAATTACTAGTGTAAAACCATTCAAACGGGAAAAGCAACGGTCTAATCTATATAAAAGTTTGTTTCAGGATTTGTTTTCGGTTAATCGAATTGTGACTATTGGATAGCGGTATACTATTGTTGATTCTATTTATACATTTTAGTTTCAACAATAGAAAATGTGCCAAGTTCTAAATTGCTCGCCTCCAGTAAGTGTAAATGCATTAAACATTCTAATCCGTCATACAATTAAGACACAATAAAATAAAATGTGGGATGAATGCCAATGATATAGCTAACAATCAACGTGTACGGGCTGATAATCGAAATAGCTACATGTAAGCGCCACTTAAGATGTATGCATTTTAATTGATACGTAGTATGTGTGCATGATCAAATCCACCTATATTTGTGACAAAATGAAATTGTTTCGTTTTAATTTTTCATGGAATGTTACCAAATAAGACTTTTACGTATGCTATGAATACCGTGTATCAATATTTAGAACTGCTGATATCTTAATAGAAATCGACTATTTGTTCAACATGCATGTACATGTACAATTTAACATTATCATGCCTTACAGTAAAGCAAACATTTTGAAATTGTGTACTTTTAAATCATCATAATTGTCCTATATATCATGTATATTAGTTGTATATAAAGTTGAATTCTTTTATTCGTCGTTTTAACGTCATGTTGGCTTACAAATTGAACCTCGTTATCTAAATAGATAAATTTATATCCAGCGGCTCAAGGGAATTACAGATTCGAATGTTGAATTAAAGAACTACCCGACAAACAAAAGGTTGGACACTGTACACTTGAAAAAAAAAAAAAAAAAATCATAGAAAAATCTCTGTTGTGTTGAGCTTGTATTGCTGATCGATTCTTCTGTTTACAGTTTTCTCTATTTTCCATTAATTTTTGTCAAAAACACAAAAGGATAAACCAATTGCTATTTAAGCCCTATCATTCCTATTAAGAGTATACTTATGATTTGAGAATACAATGGAATAATATGAAGATCTTGACTTGATGATGATTTTTGCTATTAAAACTTTCTCTCAAACAATTATTGGTTATAAAGGTAAATTTCAAAAAAAAAAAAAAAAAAAAAAATGAAAATTACTACAATAATGTAATATATGTTCCCTATTCAGGGCTCAACATTACCGTTTGTCCGATTGTCCGGGACAAGTGGACACAGGCGTCGGGCAAGTAGATTCACCATACTACTTGTCCAATGGGACAAGTGAAAAATCGAGGTCAGATGTAAAATAGAACAAATTCAAGACTTATACATTCCCAAAAATATGAATGATTGTTTTATTGATCATACAAAACGAAATAAATATTCATTAATTGAACCAGAGACATATAATACTTGTATAATATGTCTCTGATTGAACGTATTTGAACATGCTGGCAGCCATTGACCAGGGGAATATAAGTAAGGGGAAAGAAACCAATGTTAATGTACTTCTTAGTATAAGCCTCCTTAAATTAGGAACACCTCCATATGGAGTTTTACCTCAACTTTAGAATTTTAAATTAAAGTATGTTTCATCTGGGACTATTATACTAACAGTGTAATAGTCCCAGGTTTCATGTGATTTTGCTTTTATGCAGAACAATACATTAAAAGAGGTTTTATTTAATAAAATCTATATATAAAAATAATAAGTTAAGGTGTAAAATTAAATAAAATCTAAAAGGCAGATTTTTAGTGGAATGTTTTATGTACTTCATGGTCATATATCCTGAATGTATATACAAATCAAAATAAATTGTAAAAGCTTGTTTTGACACCATCAATAAATTAAAAGGTTTAATCATATACAAGGTGACCAGGTGTATTAACATCCTTTGTTTAACCCATACCACTACTACAGAATGAATAGGTTCATAGGAGAACCTAGTGGTTTGGGAAGAAATTATGATTTAATGATTGACACATGATATTGACATTGAGTCAGAGAACTCAGTCTTGCAAATAATCTTTCAGTCTGAAATAATAAAATGAATATTGATGTGGTTTTCATATAACATAACAAAATGCTCCCTTTATTAGGTACAATCAAAGCACACGTGTTATTATTGCATATCATCAATAAGCAAGATTTTCAATTATGAATTCGGACAAGTGAGTTAAGAGTTCAGACAAGTTGATTTTCTTGCAACTTGTCCGAAGGACAAGTTAGAAAAATGATAATGTAGAGGCCTGCCTATTGGAAATTTTAAACAAGGATAAAACAATCGTGAAAATCGTCATTATGGATCTCTTAATCTAATAAGGGGTTATCTGACGATTTCGGTCAAATGCTTTAATTGTTAATCTTATCTTGCTTATAGTTTTACTATAAAAGTTTTTGTCTATTAATTATTATTTTCAAAATAAAAGGCAATAATAAAACATAAAATTGATAAAGTTTAACTTCAGTTGTTAAAAGGAGACGATTGTTGTAAAATTTACCGAACGAAGACGGATTACACAGACAGACTACAACATTTGTTTTAAATTCACATGCTAAAATGTGTTGTTTATTTTACTGATCATGATCGAACTTCATATTGTGTGTCTTTTGTATAGATATTTTCTATAGATTCAATGAAATTCAGTGTTATCAGTCACCATGTAATACAAGGAAGTAAATGTCAAATAAAACGTTTGACATAATCATGCACACCTATTATCAAAACAAGTACAATAAAACCAATTGTTCAAAGAATAATTAAAAGTCTCCACATCAACTTTCTAAATAATAGATAAAAGCTACTCCTGGTTTACTCAAAGTTACTATTTGCGTCCAATCATAGTTTTCTTCACATGTATGGTTACTATATACTTTTTCCTAAAAAAGGAAGATTATTGCCAACTTCCGGTTCAGAAAATATCATTTCCGGTCTCATATGATAACTTTATTTACACTAATTCCAAAATATATGGTTCATTTATACTTTTGTCTGTAAAAGACAATAATTGGCTATTTCAGTTTAGAAAATGGCACTTCCGGTCTCATTTGATTGCTTTATTCAAACTGATTTCAAAAGTATGAAGATCGTATATACTTATGCCTGTTACAAGGAGATAAACTGCTACATCCGGTTTATAAAATGTCACTTCTGGTATCAAATAATAGATAAATGTATACCAATTCATAAAAATATAGTTTAAGATACTTTTCATGAAATAAGTGCAAACATGACTACTTTCGAATCACTTAAGGTCACTTCCAGTTGACATTTTCAAGTTAATATGTCAAACAACATTATGCAAAAGATCCTATGGCTTTATCATGTACCAAGTTGGAATAATAATCAATTAACCTTAATGTTAATCATTTCAGGGACAATAACTCATTTAAGATATCGTTTGAGACCAGATGTACCATATTTTCATCACAATCAGTCAAACATTTTGCATTAGTTCTTTCAAATATATCTTTAAAAGTGACAGAGGAGATCATGAGATAATAAAACAAGGAACAGTTCAACTGTAGAATATGACCCATACCTTTGATCTTGACCTCAATTTCATTTTAATGAACCAAGGATTTCAAACCAAAATACCTTAGATCTCTATCACTTATCATTCATACTATAATTTAATAGATCACTAATGTCAAATACACAAGGGCAAATCACTCTCGTATGGAGACTTCGTGTCACTTTAGTCAAAATTGGACAAAACATCTTGAGGATATAATGTGCAATTTGGTAAAATAAATTTGTCGATTTCTTCTACAACTACGGAAGAGATGCATGGACAAGAAAAACAGTGTTTTGGAAGATAACTCTTACAATAAAAGTGTTCGGTTTAACAGGGTTAATTTCAAAAGTGCAATTATTGTCCGATATATAATACAAAAATATAGGCGACATTTTGCAAAACCACTGTATACTGTACGAAAAAATGTGGCTGAAGAAGAAAACATGTTATCAGAACAAATCAAATAGGTCTTTCCACAGAAAAGTTCAGAAAACAATTGAAGGTCTTTCCACATCGATGTTCTAAGTTATTGATCAGAAGCTTTTTCTGGCTTACTAATAGTTACAATTGGCCTTAATATATGTTTTCTTATACTTTTGTCTAAAAAATAGATAATTTGCTATTTCTGGTTTATTTAATGTTACTTCCGGTCATATATGATAGCTTGATTCACAGATTTCCAAAAAATGGTTATTATATATTTTGGGTTGAAAACAAAAGCGATAAAAGGAAACTTCTAGTTCAGAAAATGTCACCTCCGGTCTCACATGATAGCTGTTTATACACAGATTCCAAAAATATATAGTTTTTTTATATAATTTTGCCTATGATAAAGGAGATAATATGCTACTTTTGTTCATTGAATGACAAATCCGATTGTATCATATCTTCACCACAATTATTTGCACTATTTCTTTTGAATATATATCTTTAAAACTATCAGAGAAAATGCAAAAACAAGGAAAAGTAAAATTGAGAACATGACCCGGAATTGTGACCTTGACCTCATTTTTCTAAGTTAGGACCCATAGGCCCCAAATGAAAAGATTCTAGGATTATATGTCAAACGGTTTCTGAATTACAAAACATACCGACAAATATATTGGGTAAAGTAAAATAGCTCCTACAAGATTTCACTTGATCGCTTTGATCCAAATCAGCCCAAAATTCGTGAGTATGTAACGAACAATTCAGAAAAAGAATATTGTCGATATGTTTTTGTGACAAAGGAGATGCACACACAAGATGAACAGTGAATGGGAATTAACCCTAACAAAGAAAAATTTAAAAGCCATACACTGTACGATTCATTAAAAGAAGTATCAAAGCAACATATTGCGAAACAATTTTTTTTCGTAAAACAAAATTTGGCGGAAGGAAAAAAACGGAAAATAATCAGAACAAAGGTATTAATTATTTACAACCAATTGTTGAGAGAACAATTGAAGGTCTCTTAACATTAGTTTTCCAAAATGATAATAAGAAGCTTCATCCGGTCTACTCAAATGTACTTTTAGTGTCCAATCATAGGTTTCTTCATACTAATTAAATATATGTTTTCTTAAATTAAGGAGATAATCGCCAACTTCCATTAAAAAATATCACTTCCAGACTCATATGGTAGCTGTATTTACACTGATTCAAAACAAAATGGTATATATGTTGTGTACAAATTGTAATGTTGAATACTTTTGAATTTATAAAAGAAGAAAACTAGCAATTTTGGTTAAAAATGCCATTTGCGGTCTAATTTGATAGCGTTATTCATACTGAATCAAAATATATATAGTTAGTTTATACTTATGCCAGTGACAAGGAGATAATTTCTTTACTACCTGTCTCAAATGGTAGGTTAATGTATTGCCATTAAAAATATATTGTTTCTTGGGATTTTCCATAAAATAAGTGAAAAATTACTACTTCCGGTTCACTCAAGGTCATATGTCACCAGCAATTAAAAATACCTTGTTGCTTTATCATGTTCTAATTTGATGTAAAATTCAATTTACCTTGACAATGTAAGAGAAAATGCAAAACAGTTAAAATTAAAAAATGAGAACATGACCTTGACCATTTACCTTTAGTTTATGAGTAACAAAATCATAACGACAAATTTATTTGATAAAGGTCGATAACTCTTATAAGATTCCACCGAATCGCTTTGATTCAAATCAGCCAAAATTCTTGAGGATGTAACGAACAAATGTGAAAAGAATTTTGTCGTTATCTTTTGGCAACGGAGGAGATACACTCATAAGCAAAACAGTGTTTTGGGAGATAACCCTTACAATAGAAAAGGCTTAACTAGATACGTTTTCAAAGCGAAATAAATGCTCGAAATACTATCCAAAATATGTTAGCAACATCTTGCAAAACAACTTTATACCCAGAAAATGTGTTTGGCTGAAGAAAAAACCCAAAATAAATAGAAATTTAAAACCAATTTTTCAGAGACCAGTTGATGATCTTTCCAAATTTAGTTTAAAATTATTTTAAGATGCTACTCCAATTTAACATAAACTTACTTTTGCGTCCATTCATAGGTTTCTTCGTAATGATTTAATAAATATATGATGTCTATATAATTTTGTCTGTAATACGGAGATAACTCCTATATGATGTAATCGGATTGTTTCAGATCAAATGTATAATATCTTCATCACAATATAACAAATATTATACACTAGTTCTTCTATATATAACATTAAATATATCGGGGAAAATTTAAAAACAAGCAAAAGAAAAAATTCAGAACGCGATTTTGACGTTTGACCTTTGACCTCATTTTCTAAGTTAGGACCTAAGTACCTCAAATAAAAGACTATGGGTTTATAAGGCTTACGGTTTATAAGTTACAAAAACTTTACGAGAAATTTATTTGATAAAGGTAGATTACTCTTATAAATTTAACCGGATCGCGACGATCCAAAATCAGCAAAAATTCTTATGAATGTAACAAACAAATATGAAGAAGAATTTTATATTTTGGTTTACAAAGAAGATACACTTACAAGAAAAACAGTATTTGGTGAGATAACTCTTAATAAAAGTCTTTGTCTTACCAACATGAGTTTTCAAATCGCAAAACTGTTTGAAACCCAAAATATCTAAGTGACATCTTGCGAAACAACTTTATACTACAAGAAAAGGGTTTGACGGAAGAAAAAAATAATCAGAACAAATACAATAGGTCTTTTCACAGAAAATTGGAAAGACCTAATAATCAGAACAAATACAACAGGTCTTTCCATATAAAAGTAGAAAAATCTAATAATCAGAACAAATACATTAGGTCTTTCCAAAGAAAAGTGGAAAGACCTTATTGTAAAAAATGGCGTATAACTATGATTTAGAAGGACAAATTAATTGACAAAATTAGCCCTGTGTTTTGCTAAATGCACCCCAAAAAAAAAAAAATGAGGCGAAACATAAAAATCAGCATGCATATATCTTCATTCTTGGCTTTCGAAAATTTTACATAGTTGACATACTATTTAAAGTATTAAGAACTTGAACAAATCAACGTATATATAACCCATGCATTTCAAGATATGATTATATTAGATGAGAACTAACGGATGACCTTTTAGATCGACGAATCATTCTACACATGAATACGTTTGACCATTTACTTACGATATTAGATAAACAAACATAATAACTAACTAAATAAATTGATATTTCCCACTGAAATGTCAAAATTAGATAAACATGTCGATAGGATGTTTATTTTGTTTGTTTGCTCACATTGGTGTCAATATAATAGTGTTTTATGAGACTGTCATACAAATGATATATTTAGATAGCACTAAAACCAGATTTTATCCACCATTTTCTACATAAGAAAAACGACAGTTGTTTTCCTTCGTTTGATTTGTTTCAGCTTTTGATTTTGCCATTTTTAATAACTTTCCGTTTTAAATTTCAAATAGAATTCGGTATTTTTAATATACTTTTATTATGATTACATTAGGATGATATTACCTACGTACTTGACTTTTCAATATTTTTTCAAGCTTAGCATTTAGCCATGGCGTTGTCAGTTTATTTTCGATCAATGAGTTTGACTGTCCCTCTGGTATCTTTCGCCCCTCTTATCAATGCAGTGTTAAAAAGAAGGGCAGTTGACTTTTCTCAGACTACCATTCCAATCGTATAACAATATTGTAGAACATGTATAGCTCATTTAGAAGACAATTATCTAATATTAAATGGTATAATGTAACGTTATCATGCAATCAGTTGAAAGAGGCGTGAATGATGAAACATCAATACCTCAAACCACCAGCTTAAGATATTGCAAAGGTGGATTGCTTAGCTCATCTTCCATATGCTGTATAATGTATGCATCTTGATCAACAACAGATTTGCATTTGCAACATTATGTTACAGGCTAGAAAAATCAAAATGGTTTCTTCTGTATTAAAAGAATTAGCCAGAGAACATGTATCTTTTGATCTTTTGATCTTCAGATTTGTTTTTAATCTTATCTATTTAATATGTTGATAATCCCTAGTTAATTTGATACTTACCTATTATTAATATTTTGTAAATTTTTCCTTTGATATTTTGTGATAAGTTTTAACATCATGCTAAATGCTATCGAAACTAAGGGAGCACTTACGGTGTCAATGTAAAACCATCGTCGCATATGCAAAAAATCGTTACACGGATGCAATTTCTAAGTCAAGGATGTTTCTCTGCCACATGTCATATAATAACAGTCGGCCGGAAAAACACCTTATCGTTTGCAAAAAACCTAACAACAATAATCTATAAAAATCGTTATTTCTTATAAATATATAACGGATTTTCACGGAGTCAATCATATTCACAGAGGTTTTGATGTTGAAAGACTTTCGATAACAAATACTGAATGTCAATGGTGTTGTTGTTCGTTCATTCAAAATAAATGTTGTTTTCCTATTTGACTGATATTTGACATTTAAAATATATGATATATAAAAAAGAGACAACATACCTTTAGTAACAGTATACACTTTTCACTCAGTAAGCTTTTATTCCACTTCGAGCACAATTCAAAATCTGAAATTCATACTTGGTAGATGGCACAGTATTTGAAATACAGTATTTATATTGATCTGCTGGAATTGAAACTTCTTCGTAAGTGCTCAATTGTCTGTTGATGTTTGCAACAAATAATGAGTAGTCTTAAAAATGTTTTCTGCGGTTCCGACCAAAAGATAATAATGACTTCATCGAGTGTTTCTACATGATCAATATGTGGTGGAACTGGATCTATTACAATAAAAAGAAAATGCTTTTACTAAGTGTACATAATTATGCATAATTATTTCTAGAGTTACACCTAGATGTACTGATAAAACAGTACCCATGGACACTCATGATTTTTAAAGAAAAACTCCAACATTATCTAAATTACACATCAAAATCAAATGGAATAAAACGGATATAATGGTGTATATTTTGATACTAGAAGAATTCTAAACATTGTATTTCTTTCGGATTGTGGTTCCCGTATTAGAAGATCGACAAAACGCCTACTATCAGTGAATATATGTCAAAATCGATGCTTTGTCAATGTCAACGCAAAATTTAGATTGATAAGAATAAAATAAGCAGTGACTGATGTAGACCAGCGACTGAATTTATGTACCTTCGTCTTATTATCAATCTAGATTTTAAGTATTCGTATTGTAATTTAAAAAAAGTCATGCTTATATTTAGGGCTCTGTTTTCTCTGCTTTCAAAATCTCTCTGTTAGAATCCGTCCTGGTAATGTTACTGCAGCTGGAAACTACGTGTAGATAGATTTTGTTTTGATCAACGATTAAAATTGTTAGTATAATGACGAAGTACAGGTGTTATTATGATCCGTGTATATAGCAAATCGAAAATACACTGTTTAATGGTGCACCTGACAGAGGCGAAACGTACAGACAAGGAAACATGTAAAATGTGGCATATACTATTGATATCGGTTTCGGATTCGCCGCGCAACTTGTTAATAATTTGAAATAATTATAATGTGGAAAAGGACCAAGTGATAGTAAACAACATAATTATTGTCCATGTAGGCTCTTTGAGTACAAAACGATCAAGTAAAATGAAGTAATAAAAATGATTACAAGAAGCTATGAACTATATTATAGTAATTGCTGCTGCATACACCCATGTTCTGATTTCTCACAAATATCTCCATAGTGTCTCAGTATCTCTGATTGTGAACTCAAATTCAAGGTTTATGCTATATCTACTTTCTGAGACGTAATTCCTAATATCTTATTTAAAGAATTGAATTCATACCACTGAATTAGACTTAATGTAACCATACCAGTCAATATTTCTATGTTTTAAGTTAATCCAAAATGTAATGGGAGGCACAGATGTGTGAACAAAACAAACAGCCATACTAGATAGAAATGGTGTATTGTTTGTGATGTTGATACAGAATATTTATCAGAAAGGAATTGGTATCCTCCGATAAGATGTATATTTGATACATACAAAAAAAAACTTTCGTGCGAAAAAGAAAAAACATTTTCATGTTTAAAGAAAATATAAAGTGTGATTTTGGAAATACTGAAAACAAAATGAGTAAGTTTACTTGTTTTTGATACATGATACACTTGGTAAATTTAGAGCACATTCCATTATGCGTAGTTACCTCCTTCACATGTTTATGTTAAATAGAAAAAAATGAAACAGCTGTGATGCATCAAGTTTCTTATTAAAACAAGTACGCACTTCATGGATACCAGAATTAGTTTTTGTATGCCGTACGCAAAATTGGTCTACAAAAGACTAATGAGTGATTCTTGAATCAAACAGATCCCGTATTAATTAAATCATTGTCCCAGATTTTGCATATTTCGTGTTAGTATTAGACGGACTAATTATTGCTAATTTACCACCTAAGATACCGGAATATCCGATCGAAATTAAAATTCAATATCAAACTCTGTTCCGTGCGACTTGATATTTTCGAGACATCCAAAAAGTTCTACTCAGTTTGACATAATTGCATTCAATCAAATCTTTCTTCTCAATATACTAATATGAGTTTGTAATTTACTATGAACTAATAAAAGTGTTTTGTAAATGCTAACATATTTATTTCATAATGTTGTTCTTGTCTTTGATTATGCAAATCAAGTAAAAGACAGAGTGCATAACACCAGGGAATGTCCGTCATGTCTTCAACGTACGCTAATATTTCTCGATGTATATGCAAAAACAACATGAATCGTATCATCTAGAATCACTGTTACAACAGTGTCAAAATAAGGATTTGAATTTAAAAGAAAATGTGAAAAATCTGAGATTATTTGATTACTCCATACAACATTTAAGTTTCATTGTCTTAGACAGCACTTGGACTTAGCTCCGTCTTCTCACATGAACTTACATTTGACTTTTCTTCAATATACATATTAGATATTGAGCAACTGCTTATTAGTAGATTTTATTTTTAACAACTACAGTAATGACACAACGTAATCTTGATAGCGCAAGTTTTCTTCTGACATTGATGCTTTTCCGCATATCTTTATATATTACAGGCTTTGCCAAAACATATAGTACAGTAGGGTGAAAACCCTGGTTCTTATTAGTTAAACACATAAACAACTTACTATCTAGCGCCTGGAAACAAAACCCTTCCATTGAAACCTTAAAATACCCGAATGTGCCCGATTGTATAGCCTTTTCAAGTAAATTTCGTAATTTCACTTCATCATAACATCCCTGTGAAATCAGAATGAAAACTGCAAACAAAGATCCAAGGCTGAAAAAGAAAACATGTAGAATTAACAGAATTAAAACTAGAAATTAAAACTCAACTAAAATTTTGAGCTACTTATCAAATTACAATTTGTATTTGAGACAGGTACGACTTTTGAGTTGTGTGTTTGATTAATGCAAATGATTTTATAATTTTACCTTTGTTTTTTTTTTACTTTCTTTACTTTACTGTTTTTTATTTTGACCTACAAATGGGTGCGGTCATGACCTTTAAAGAAATGAATTGGATTAACGTATTGGCTGCTTACTTTACAGAACTCAATATTTTGATACAAACACGCAACTTGTCCTCATCTATTCAAATCAAGAACAATGTCTGTTTTGACTTCTGACGTTCGGTTGAAACGTACGCTTCTGACTAAACAAATGGGCAGGTTTCATTCTCACTGGCCTTGCAATGTATGTTTTACCGGTTTTGGTTGGATGTTGTCCGTTCCAGACCAGACCAGTTGCATTGTTTATTAATATCCCTTTCAGAAAAATCTTTTGGTACTAATCATGAGTCCATTTAAGTTTGGAGCATACGTTGACATCGATGAAATTTTATAGAATAAGCCTGATTCAAGCGGGGTTGTTTCAGTGAAGAACTTTTCGAAAGAAACTTTTACTAGGAGGATAAAATTAGTCCTTTGAAAAGAATGCTTTTTTGTTTTTTAACTTTGGTTCACGCACTGGATGGAGCAATTATAAAACTTATCAAGGTTATCTCCGACGAGACAACATTTTTATCATGAAGTTATTTCGCTGTAAAGGTTATGATCTCAACTTTATAAATTATTTTCATTACGAAAATTATTATTTAACTCCCAAATTCATACAAAGATAGGTAATACATATATCCACAATGTTGATAACGAATCAATCTTTAATATTGCATCAATCAAGTTTTCTAAAACAATGCTATGACAAAGACAAAAGTAATTATAGAGGTCTCTGGAAAAATGTTTTACTTTAAATTTATCTGAAAAAGTAAGGTTTTTCTGCGTCAGGGATATATTAGCTGAGCTGAATTTGGCAAAATATTTAGGATTGTTTGGTCGACAATGCTCCTGAACTTAGTATTTTTTGGCCTTGTTGATTTTTTTATTCGAGCGTCACTGATGAGTCTTTTGTCGACGAAACGCGCATCTGGAGCAAATACAAAATTTCAATTCTGGTATCTATGATCAGTTTATTAATAGTAGTGAAATACATTCACCTTTTTAACAGTAAAACAAACCTAAAATCTACATCATCCATTAATTGGTTTCAGTACATTCTTTGTAGACAGTATCTACTCCATTTTCGACTCTATTTTTCAATGCCATATAATTATGACTTGTCTTATCATGCAAAATAGCTTCATGATCTGGTCCAATGAGCTGTACCTTTGCACGATAGCGAGCTGAAAAAGTTGCAACAGTAGATATAGTCAATATACCATACACTTTTATTATTGAGTATTACTTTTCGTTCATAGTAGATATTTACATAATTTAGTTCTGTCTTAATCTAGCCAGACGATATGATAGCAATCAAAATCAAGATACATCGAACTTTCTTCTAAGGAAAGAATTGAACGCTCACAAAAAACCTATTTTACCAAAGCACATTCACCATTCTATCCAAGCATTATTCATGCTGTCATTTTTTTATAAACTGATCCAATCTTCATGGCGGTTCAGATATGATTAATTATTGAAGGCCGCATGGTGGCCTGTTGTTGTATAAATCATTTTGTGTCTGGTCACTGTTAATGATAACCCAATTTTTTTATGATATAATATTTATGCATTATTTACTATATTTTATCATGAATAAAAGAAAACTGTGTTATCCGACACATTTGGGGTCGAGAAAAAATGTCAGATTAAGCATGGTGTCGGAATACTCAGGTTTTT
Organism: Mytilus coruscus; assembly: GCA_017311375.1. NCBI lineage: Eukaryota > Metazoa > Mollusca > Bivalvia > Mytilida > Mytilidae > Mytilus > Mytilus coruscus. The sequence goes on from JAASAO010003564.1 coordinate 44,824, forward strand.
CTGCAAGGATAGGTATATTTTTGAACCATGAACATGTGTTGGTTAAAGCAGGATGTTAGGAAACTCAGGTGTCGAATTAGGCAGGTTACACTGTATAACAAAAATGTTTGGTTCAAAATGCAGTTAGGATCTGAAGAAAACTATTGTTGGTCTCAATTGATGGACACCATACTAATGTTACAATGACAATCAATCAGCTTGCATCTTAAGGTTTGCCACACCAATTGTAAAACCTTAAGCATATATTCTATACCTTTACAGCCTGTTTTGTTTAGATTAAAAGAACACTTACGGCTAGCAATTTTACTGTCTGGATTGGTAAACTTTTCACCGAATGACTAACTGTGCAAAGTTTAAAACGATAAGTAGCATCCAATGTAAAATCATTAATAACACATTCTAATTCACTTGCATGTACATGCAATAATTCCGTTGATTTCAGTCATCAGTTGAAACTTCTAAATGATATTCCTCGGTTTTGAACAAGGTCTCCTCAGGGATGTCCACACTAGTCTTATGTTTCCACTTTCAAATATAACGTCTAAAGAAGAGGGCGGATGAGGTCCTTTGTGAAAAAAAAGTGAATATTTTATCATGTATATGTAACAGTGAATTTGTGAAATCAGGATTTTGTAAAATCCCTGGAATAATTAGTGATTTTGTAAAGTCATTAATAGTTTAAGTGATTTTGTTAAATCCCTGAAATTTCAGGATTTTACAAAATCACTAAATATTGCTAGGGATTTTACAAAACCCTGATTACAAGTTTAAACATGATATTAGAAATATGTTTTCTTAATACAAACTAAATAAACAAATGATTTTGAAATGATTTTTTAATAAATAATTCTAGTTAAAACTATGTACAATGAGTATAAATAATAGAAATATGAACTGACATTAAGACTACAATTTATCTATTTTTGCATGATTGGTTTGGGTGACATGCATCAACTATTACGCAATTGCCCTGCTTTTCGACAGACACGCCTATTTTTTTCACAGCGGTTCTTTCCAGAACATCCACATTTAAAAACATCTTGTCCATTACAAATGCTTGTCAAACAGATATTAAACTACTAATTGCTACAGCTGATGGACTCAAAACAGGATATGAATTCACTGAATTTATTAATAATCAGGAGTCTGTAAAAATCTTAATTATTTTAGTGATTTTGTAAAATTCTAGTCAAAATCAGGGATTTTATAAAATCACTAATCAGTTCAGTGATTATACAAAATCCCTGAAATTTCAGTGATTTTACAAAATCACTGTAACATATATGTTTTGTATGTAGTGACCTACGAAATAATATTTTTCTTAATTATAAAACATTTTGAAGATGATCATGACGGTAAAGAAGCTGATCTGAAAAGTACACCATCTACCTGCAAATATAAATCATGTACTGAGATATAACCCTAGACAAAGCTGACGAGGAAAGGCATTACATCGACCACCGAAAGCAATATTTTATGTAGCCTAGGTGATCAAGTAGTCTTGAGCACTGGACAGGGTGCGGGCGATGTTTCCACGATGTCACAGAAGCAAGGGTTCGAATCCCGCTGAGGTAAGAACAAAATTTCATTCAGCAAATTTTAAATCTAACATTGTAAGGCTAAATTTGAGACAAATTTTATGTATATTATGGTGTTAGTCCTGAAAACCACGTGGTATCCCATTAAGAATGTCTGTCATTAAGTTGTCACATGTTTAGACGAGTATGATAAAAAATTATGTTGACGTAATCATTCAGACAAAAGTCGATGCTGTATCTAAAAGGATTAAACGTGTATTGCTCTAGATCAAATAATTAGTAATAAAATTAAGAATGAAAATAGGGAATGTGTCAAAGAGACAACAACCCGACCAAAGGGCAGAAAACAATGGGTCTTCAACACAGCGAGAAAATCCCGCACCTGGAGGCGGCTTCAGCTGGCCCCTAAACAAAATTTGTACCAGTTCAGTGAAAATGGACGTCACACTATAAACTCCAAAACATATATATGAACTAAAATTTAAAGTAGTCCGAGCCCGATTTTAGAAAAGGTAACAAAAGAAACTAATCAAAATGACAAAGATACATTAACTAAAAAGGACTACTAGCACTTATTGACATGCCAGCTCCAGACCTCATTTAAACTTATTAAACATTATGTCTTCATTATATGAAAATCAAGCACGATCATTTCCGTTAGGGGTTCAGTATCATACCATCATAAAATATATGAGAATAACATAACCTGTATCATGCCAATAACTGATTAAAGAATAAATCTGTTTCTTCCGATCTAACGGTTATTTTTGGTTTCACTCCAGAAACCAACATTACTTGAGGATTTACGAATTAACTGATTGACGGACTGATTGATAAACGAGGAAAACAAAATCTATTCCCCAGCTTTGCCATAGCGTTTCTAAACAAAACTTGGCATATTGAAGTATTTCGAAAATAAAAGCACATATTTGCATTATCAGCAAACAAGTGTAAAATCTTCAACATTGGTAGGCCATTGGATTCAAAATGAAAAAACTCAATCTTTGATAATCCACAATTCAAATGCAGGAACGGTATTAGTAACTAAAATAAAAATCGCTGCGACGAACGTACACAAAGCTTTCATGGTTGGTTTTTTCTTAATAAGGGGCGAATACAAGTAGAACTTAAGTCAAAGTAACGTTGATAAATAAATCTAAACGATCAAAAGAATACAAAATTTTACAGTGACCAATAATAAAATGTAGATTTTTTCTTTGTAAGATGAATAACAGCTGAGGTATAATATTTCATGTTGTAATACTTTAACTGATGCACAAACCGTGACAATTACAGTAATGCTACAAAAACTTACTGCCTGATTTGAACGTGTGCTCGCTGCCTGGTTTTCCTTCGAAGTTTTTCAAACAACTTGCTATTTTAAATCGGTAGGTCTTCAATGGGAGTACATTTGAAATTTTGCATGATGAATTCTTTGCGTTTACTTCATTTTGTTCTTCATCATTCCAGTCATTGGAAGTGTATAATATTTTGAAAAATTCAACCTCGAACAGTTCCATTATTGGGGATGTCCATGTCAATAGTAAAATCCTTCTTCCGAAAAAGTGTCAAGTTTAGTTGGTGGATTTGGTGCTGCAAAATCGAAAAAAAACACAATTTTGGGTCTTGCTCAACATAGTGCATTATCTAATAGGTTATTAAATATACAGAAACAAAATGTTATATGCACAACATTTGCTTTTGATATAATATCAGTACATATATGCTTAATAAGATTCTTTATTTCCTAAGCATTTTAACATATATTGTAAAGAGATGTACCCAAATGTCAAACAAGAGATAACGAATCATGCCTAAAGTACATAATATCTCGTTGGAAAGTGATATAAAGGCGTGCTTTATATTAGGAACCTATTTCAAGAGATACACATGTAGCATAGCTTATAAAACTTTATCACTTTGATTTATTAGAAGTGTATTTCAGAAAATAATTGAAATGGTACGGGCTTGTTTCTTTCGATGTGATGTATCTAAACACACAAAACCTGTTTCAAAATACATAACAGTAGATGGCATAACATATCCTGTCACTATAAGGATCAATTAGTTAGTCTTGAGGTAACAGATCAATGTTAAAGGTCACATAGATTGGCACATTGTCATGAAGTGCAAAATCTCCTCAAGAAATCGAGTTTTCAAACACTGACTGATCATTGCAGATATGTTTCTAATCCTAATTAAATACATGCTGAACACATTTATAAATTTGAAAACTTGATACTCCATATTCTCAAAGAAAATTATAACATTACTTCTCTGTTTAGATTTTGTTAAAAGATTATTTATTTGTTGATTTTAAGTGCAGACTTACTTTACTTAACTGTCAAGACCTGAAGCTGCTTCACTGATTTGCAAAAGTTATTAACCCAAAATGCTGAAAAACTGCAATAATCTTAACAGAATAAACAGAAGTTTAACGATCGAGAGAAAACTTGAAAATATGTTAATAACACATATCCAAGAAATTGTTGGTAAAGACATATGCTTTTCAACTTTAAGTATAAATAAGACTGTATTAATTAATGTGGGAAAAGCTAGTGTCTCAAAAACTATTTTAAGATATCAATAATATTAATTTTCAATGCAGATTTATTATGTAAATGAAAGATAGACATGATGCAACTATAAATTTAAGTCAACAATTTTAAATAATATATAGGGGTAAATTCAGTAAATAAATATACGTCAACAGGTACCGCTCATTTGGGGAGAGCTTTTATATAAAACTGAAGTCCTGTGCTCTTCTGAATGGTAGATATATATTTTTGATAAATGGATCAAAACTTAAATGCCAAGTGTTCATCACTGCTAACCTTTAAGCATACAAATCTACACAGAATGCATCATTGTACAGTTGTATTCCGCACCAAAATCATTATTTGAAATGTGCATGTCTACAAAATTTAACTTTATTAATGAACGTCGGCTGTTTTACTTTAAAAGTGAAATCATTTTTCGATTTTTAGGAAAAGCATACCCGAAGATATTCTTCTTCCACTGGTATTGTATTTACATTGATTATATCATGAAATTTGAGATATTCAACCAATCGATTACGAAGCCGTCCTGATCAATTGTTAACTTAACGGAAACTGATCAGACCACACATTCATTTTAGAACAGGCCTGATTCAAACTTGTTAATGACTGGATTCAGACTTAAGAAGCGGACTTGTGTGAAGTTAACCTTTCGACAGTCATTAACAAAATAAACCTAGGACCAATTCTGATGTTAATGTTAACTAGACAGTGATGATATGACCCATCGCCGAAGTAATTAAATGTGTTGCAAGTTGACTTTGACCAGTCATAATGTCTGGTAATTATTTTAAAGACCATTCAAGTTATGGCTGCATCCATATGTCGTCTAGTAAAATTGAAAAATATTGTTATAACAACATAAAAAAAGTAAATTAAAAAAGATGCCGAAAACATCGATGATCTACTTGATTTTCAAAATTACTCATTATTTGGATAGAACTCTAGCTGAAAACTTCCCATGTATAAGTATGTCACAATTCCGTAACTCTCAGGCTATACGTTTATAAATACATTTTAAATTAAACCCTTTCTATCTAGACCATATATACAAGTTATGTATTTCTTTAAATTTTAGACATTTCCTTAACGTTAAATCAAATCATGTTCAGTAAATGTTCATGTGGCTAATTCAGAACTCTTTACGAACAAAATCTTTACTTAAGTATGCCTAAAATAACAAAACAATCCAAAAAAAAAAACAACCCACAAATATAAACTTTCTTTTCTTTCGGAAGATTTGGTGACAAATTGCTTTCGGTTAATTATCTATACGTTCGACACGTATCTGAATTGACAAGAATTACATATAATTTTCCAAACGTCGGTGGTTCTCTCTACATGTAGCTAGGTATTCTGCCTTTATCTACCCCCCCAAAAAAAAAAAAAAAAAACTGGCCGCCGTGATATATAGCAAAGAGTATTAAAACACTAAACACCAACCATCTTTCAATCAATTAATCTTTTCTAACATGAATTAATTTATTGTTCACTTAATATCTGTTTTGCAACTTGATGACCAGTTTTGTATAAGTATAAAATATCTGGTGCCTTGATCTATGTCTTTTATAGTGGTATAAGCCGAATTTGGAATTTGGAATTGAAAACAAATTTCAAATCGTATAAACAGAATAACCTATATGTACATATAAAACAATTTATTCACACTTACATTTAGAATAAAATTGTGTCTCAACGCTTGGCTTGCCTTCATATGAATTTTCCAGACAACTTGCTATCTTAAAATTGTAGGTCTTCTCCGGAAGTATATTTGGAATTATACAAGATGATTCAGCTGCATTAACAATTATGTCATCTTTGTCATCCCAATCATTCCATGTATATGATATTTTGTAGGATTTGGCTTCGAATAAGATCACTTCAGGTGGAGTCCAAATTAATTGTAATTTTCTGTTAACCACAACAGCTTGAAGTCCATTTGGTGGTTTTGGTGCTTTTAAAAGACAAAATTAAAAAATGCAACTGACTGCTTTCATGTATCTTAATTAAACATGCATGACAATGAAAAGGGTATTCATTATAAAAAAACAATCACTTGACATTCTACCTTTAATTTATTATGTATAAAATCAGATGAAAGGTACTAACATTATATAAGAGTTATCATTATTTCTTTTTGCGTTCATGTTTTGATGATTTTAGTGGATAGATCCCTAATATATGATGTTCTGCAAAATATAAACCTAATGAACATAACATATTGTTCAAATAATCTCCTTTGAATATTCATAATACACTCATCTTTTAGACATTAGTATCTCTTTAAATTGTATGATATATTTGCATACGGACTTTAAACGTCTTGACATACATACAAACTGTAAGCACTATCCAGAATGCTTCAATTTGGAACATTGACATAAATAATAAAACAGGATCAAAGTGATTTCCAATAAGGGTTTGTTGATACAAATCAAATGCAAAATGTTTATGCTGTCTTTATTTAAGGAATAACTGTAACATTTTATTTTTTCTCTTTGAAGAAATGACACAAAAATGTCGTACACACTGAATAACCCGCGTAGCGCTTTATTTCATATTGTGTACCACGTTTGATAGGCTTTTTCGCATGCACAGACAAAAATCATTGATTCCTTACAACTTAATTCTAAATTCCAATTCAAAGAGTAAATCATGCAACAACGGTGATGACGTCACGGTCACATGACACAATTATGTATATGAGTTGATAGCCAGAATATTTCAGCCTATAAGAAGACGTGTTACATCAAAAACTAAATGATATCTTTATGGAATATAGCTTGACTGATATTTAATTCACTGTTCAGGAATCATTCTGTAAAATTCAAATTTTAGGTCAAATATGTCAATATCAACTTGTTCATAATGTCATAGTGTCATCATCATGACTTGATCATCACAATGCACATTTTATACTAAATGTTCTAGTTTATATAAAAATATCATCATATGCTATTCTAAATAACGCTTATGTATGTGACAAAATTAACTGTAACAATACGCCATCCTTTCGCCTTTCACAACTTGTTGCCTGTGTAATGTATTATAATCTTGTTCAGTTTAATTTGTTTTGCACCCTGAAAGATAATTCAGTATAAAACAAAATGTTAAAAGCCATGATGGATTTCTTTCATTGTGGAATAAGCCGATGTTGGTAGAGAGAACATTGCTACGAATCATATAATCTAAACACTCAATATTTACATTTACATAACAATTTCATCTGACTTACATTCAGAACAGAATAGTGTCTCAACGCTTGGCTTTCCTTCATATGAATGTTCTAGACAACTTGCCATCTTAAATTTGTAGGTCTTCTCCGGACGTATATTTGGAATTATACAAGATGATTCAGCTGCATTAACAATTATGTCATCTTTGTCATCCCAATCATTCCCTGTATATGATATTTTGTAGGATTTGGCTTCGAATAAGATCACTTCAGGTGGAGTCCAAATTAATTGTAATGTTCTGTTAACCACAACAGCTTGAAGTCCATTTGGCGGATTTGGTGCTTTTAAAGACAAAATTCAAATGATGCAACTGGCTGCTTTCGTGTATCTTAATTAAACATGCATAACAATGAAAAGGGTATTCATTATAAAAACAATCACTTCACATTCTTCCTTTTAGTTTATTTTGTTTTATATTATTTTTTATTTTACTTTTTATATAAGACGAAAGGCACTAAATTTATAAGAAGTTATTATCATTTCTTTTTGCGTTTATTTTACGATGAATTTAGTGGTTTGATCCCTATTATATTGTGGTCCGCCAAATATTAACTATTAAACAGGAAAAATTGTTCGCAAATGTCCTTTGAATATTCATAATACACCTATCTTTTAGACATCAGTATTTTCTTGAATTGTATGATATATTTGCAATTGGGCTTTAATGAGTGAATCATGCAACAACGTTGATGACGTCATGGTCACATGACACCATTTTGTCTATGAGTTGATAGCCAAAATATTTCAGCCTATAAGAAGACGTGTTACATCAAAAACTATAGCAGCTCTTTATTGAATATAACTTGACTGATATTTAATTCAGTGTTCAGGAATCATTCTGTAAAATTCCGATTTAGGTCACATATGTCAATATCAACTTGTTCATAATGTCATAGTGTCATCATCATGACATGATCATCACAATGCACATTTTATACTAAATTTTTCTAGTTTATATAAAAAATATCATCACATACTATTCTAAATAACGCTTTTGTATGTACTAAAATGAACTGTAACAAGACGCCATCCTTTTGCCTTTCACAGCTTGTTGCCTGTGTAATGTATTATAATCTTGTTCAGTTTATTTTGTTTTTGCACCCTGAAAGATAATTCAGTATAAAACAAAATGTTAAAAGCCATGATGGATTTCTTTCATTGTGGTATAAGCCGATGTTGGTAGAGAGAACATTGCTACGAATCATATAATCTAGACACTCAATATTTACATTTACATAACAATTTCATCTGACTTACATTCAGAACAGAATAGTGTCTCAACGCTTGGCTTGCCTTCATATGAATTTTCTAGACAACTTGCTATCTTAAATTTGTATGTCTTCTCCGGAAGTATATTTGGAATTATACAAGATGACTCATTTGCATTAACAAGTCTGAAGCATTTGTCATTCCAATCATTGCATGTGTACGATATTTTGTAGGATTTGGCCATGAATATGTTCACTTCAGGTGGAGTCCAAATTAATTGTAATGTTCTGTTAACCACAACAGCCTGAAGTCCATTTGGTGGATTTGGTGCTTTTAACAGACAAAATACAAACGTTACAAATAAAAGATGTCATGTATCTTAATAAAACCTAAGTGACAAAGCAAGAAAAAACATATATAACGTTAATAACTCCAGGTAAATCTGCTTTCAAACATTTTCTTCTCATTGATTTATTATATTTCAAATTAAAAAATCTGCACTAATATCATTTTAAATTTCCAGCATTTGTTGTTATAAAATCGTGTGCATTGGTTATATGGCACGCACCATCGATGCGTAAACTACATTTTCTTTTGATCCGTCCATTCGTCAGATCGTTGTAAGTTCGGTCATCAGTCTTGTTCTTGTCATCGCTCGTCTCCGAAACCACACAACAACATTTCCAGTGTATTTGTAGATAATAAGGACATTTTATCTAGATGTGCATATCAACAGGATATCATGATCCATTGTTTTTACAAATGCACGTTGAACTGAATATCCTACTGAATCAGTTTGTCAGCTGAAACCTCGCAACATGAATATAATTTAATCTCGAGGTTAACGAGGAACTAATATTTACTTGTGCATACCCAAAAGAAAATTATTATCATTTGACTTTAAGAGGGTAGTGAGTCTTGGAACTTAGGAATCTGGTGAGATTTTGTTTGCCACATAACGATGAAGGGATGCATTTGGGGCATTAGCGTGCTCACAAAGGTTCTTTGATTCTGAGTGTAGTGTATACTTCTGTTCCAAAAACAAATATCAATCATAATTGTTATTCAAATAAGACACTAATTTAATGTATGCTATATATTTGCTTTAAGGTTTCAAGCGTCTTGCCAGTCTTACAAAACTACAACTTTAACCGCATGTGTCTCATTTGAAGACTTTGAATAAATAAATTGATATGGTGAAACGGTCTTTGTTACAATATGTCCAATGCAACAATTTTGATGTTGTTTATATACCGTTACGGACTATAACTTGGCACATATCAAATTGTAATTAATTTTCGTTAAATAGCAATTTAAGGTCAAATATATATATATAATTGAATTTCAACCTGTTCATCATATAACAGTTTCATCACAATGCTCATTCGTTGTACTAAATTGCCTCCATTTTACCATCACATCTTATTAGAAATGACGCTAATGTGCTATGTTATACAAAATTGAACAGTAACAACACTTGATATTTGCGTTTTACACCTAATTATTAACAATATGCATTACTCTGGTATTTTTCATAACCTATACATTAGTTTCACAATTCAACATTATGGAAGTCCTAAGGATGAACGTGATGATACAGGTATCACATACACTTAACATTATCAATGATCAATAAAAATAGGTATCAATAAACAAAAATACTGGCTGAGAGAGACAGGCTCACCTAAAAATCATCAAACTTATCTTACAGAATCTGAGGAAATCGTTATTTATAAGAAAGCTTGACTTTACAATATATCTAAGAAAAGGACATTACTACACACATAAAACATTAACCAATGTACCATTTATATGAATTAGTGGTCAGATGATATCAACATCTTACATCAATCCATCCACCGATACAGAATGAATAATAGTTAAAAGTGTCAAAGAAAGAACCCTTTATACACGCATCAATCGCCTTGCGAATCCTTACGCCGCAAAATACCACTCACGGAAACAGGAAACAGTGATAAAGTTATAGATCAGACGACTTTTCCAATTACAATTTTCTAAGACAGTGACAAACTTATCCCGGTGAATTAAGAAACAGGCTTAAGGACGTACGTTGACCTATAGTTGTTTATTTTTGTGTCATTTTGTCTCATTGGCAAGCAAACCACATATTCTTCTTTTTAATTTGCAGTTATTTAAAGCAAGTTTTAGTCAATAGCAATCAAGAATGTTTTCCAAGTCAGGTAATTTACACATCACAAGAAGGGACCAAAAGGACCAACAACGTCCATAAAAGGAAAAAAAAGGAACGATACACTGTCTCTTTTGTCGTCTATCATTGTATATATTGTCCGGTGTGAACTGGAATATCGAAATATAGAAAGGTACTCATGTTGCTGCTGGCAATAGATGCACTTTTATTTCAGTCGATTGGACAACATTTTAATATCTTTCCTATTGGTAAAATCTGTTAAACCGTAACAATATTTCAAATGACAGCTTATTAATTAAAAATAAGTTTAAAAATTACAAAATCATATTGTTTCTTTTACCCTTGGTAGGTATGGATGGTATTTTTTTGTAAGCATATTCACCGTCCACTAGGCCGATAGTCCTCTGAGGGTATAGCAGAGGTAAAAGCCCTCTGCAGGCATGACATATAATGTATGCAGTTATTTTCTTTAAATTTGAAGTTAATAAAATATCTGAAACAATAAACATGATAAATGGCCTAACACGGCTTTGGCACAATATTTTTGATGTTTATTTAAAACACACGTCCGGAACATTTTAATATACATCTGTTTCTATTTTAAGTGTCTAACTCACAAATAAATACTTACTGCCTGAATTATATGTGACTTCTTTGCTTGGTTCGCCTCCAAATGAATTTTCTAGACAACTTGTTATTGTGAATCTGTATAGTTTTCAGGAAGTACGTTTGGAACTATGCATGATGATTCGTTTTTCCTACTAATAAGTTTTCTGTGTCTCGCCAATTATTGAGTGTATACATGATTTTGAAATGTAAAACATCAATGCCTTCAATGTGTTTGTTTATCCAAAATAGCTTCAACTGAGCATCACTTGCGTCCAGTTCTAATCTTGGGGATACTGTATTAAAAACCATATGCATAATACAATTTAGTCTACGTTTTTTGTTTGCATATATTAAAATATACCCTGAGCTATAGGCCACTAAATATATCCCGCTGAATGTGTTTGACGAAATGAAAAACATAGGAGAAACAAAAAGGAATAATTGCGTAAAATAAGATTCGATCAGGTGTCATATATCGATCAGGACACTAATTCTATAATACGTATAATATGACATCTGCGTATTTCTGCACAAGCATTAACGTTTTGACAACGTGTCATAACAGTTAGACGTCACTGCTGTTTCGCCGACTGCATACTAAATATAACGAAATTATGTTCAGTATACCTAGACATGTTATAAAAATTCATTATACATATTAAAAATATAAATAAGCATCGGGCAATATGAAGTAGTAGTTAGACAGATCATAAAATATTCGCACATTAAGTCATTACCGTCGAGCTGCTGCCCAAAATGAAGTTAATGTGCTAATGTGTCTTATTTGCTAGCTTACATGTAGCATTTGTATGGACAGACAAACAGATAAAACGGTTATTTTATTTGTGAAAGAGTCTGAATTAATTGAAAACACATTTCAGACCATAGGAATACCAAGTTTGTGCAAACATTTGAATATGTTCAGTATATGAAAATTTAAAGTATTTCTGCTTGAAAATATGAACGACTCTAATAAATACAAACCACCTGTATAGGCAGCACACTTTATAAGGGTCTTTCAACCGAAGTGCATACCTGAACATGTTGGATTTATCTCATCTTGATATTATTGAAACGTTTTGAAGTTTACCAACATAAGTGTCGTCAAGAAGATTGACATATCTTCGCCTCAAGAATGCCAAAAGGAACGAAAGTACAAGTGATATTATGATCTTAACAAACTTTGAATATTTGATGTGAATAAATATATGTAAAGTACGACACTTACATATCTTAATATAACATATTGGTGGCATTTCATCCCGTACAAGAACAAATATTGTTGAAACTGAAAAGAAAAAGAACCAGTACAAATGTCCTTATGAACATTTCGCAAAATCATAATTGTTCACCATGTTCACTTTTGTGTACCCTGTTTTTAATTGATAGTTGTCTCATCGGTAATCCTATCTCATTTTCCTTTTTGTATTTTCGTCTTACATCTAGCGATATATTATATTTTCTTTTCAAATATTTGATACAAGGTCGACAAAAATGTTCATGGCAATTTTCGCTAACGTTAAGATAAATTTTGATGGCCTCTATTTGTTCTTGTCTGTGTGGCATTAGTTTACGACACTTTTGTAGGAGAAATAACAGAAGACGAGAATTTTAGCGTTCAAAGTGGTTTTGGTACAACATGTTATCTATGATAAGGTATAAATAACAACATCTTTTCCGAAAATTATAAATCTGAAATATAATATTTGTGCGAACTAATGCTCGAATCAGTTACAAAAAAAAAAAAAAACATGATCTTGTTTACTGAAACAAAAGCTTCGTTGTTTTTGCTCTCTATGTAATGCCTTTTTAAAACGTTGGAAAGGGATTTTCCGAAAACAGACACATTTTACAACAATTCTGTAATATAGATACAATGAATAAGCGTTGATTCTTGAAAAAGAAACCATGAGCCCGGAGGGCGAATGGTTTGTTTTTCATGAATCAACGCTTATTCATTGTATCTCTAACTTAAACTATTGTGTTGATATCTTTTCAAAATTAAAGCCGTTTCTTAATTAGAAGGTATTGTAAGTGAGATTAAATAACCATGTTATGTTCAACGATGCATTAATAAATCTAAGTTCACAATTAATTGGTTAGAGAAATACAAATATAACATAACACGTCTGTCTTTAAAAAATCAGGCATCTGAATATCATCCGTAATTTACAAAATAAGAAATAATCGATCTTATTTCTAAGTACATATTATAAGTATGCTACCGAAAAGTCTATCAAAAAGCCTTATTCTAGACACAGCACGATTTACAAGCAAAGGGATTTGCGAATAAACATTTGTGAAGATATGTAGTAAAATGGATGAAAGTAAACTATATTTATAAAACAAAAATGGACAAATTGAATGTAATCATTTTCTTTTCAATTATGTAAAATAGCCAATAATAATAAAAAAGGGGAAAACACGCTATTATTACAAAAATATCCACAGTAACATACAAAATAAGAAAACGGAAACAACTAAAGAATAGGGACAACAAAGAGAATACCTTTATTCTGTCTGAATGTCCATTTGTTCAAACGTTCGGTTTTCTTTCCTTAAGTTGTGTTCGCATCTACCCATGAATGGCTCAAAATAATGTTATGAAACGTTCACATAATCTTAATCACATAATGCATTGTGATATACTTGGCATCTCTTTGGGTTTTCCATACAGAAACATTGACTATGCCATTGCTTTATTTTAGGTGTATCACTTTGTATCTGCAGCTCATTCTTAAATTTATCCACAATGTTAACCTTATTAAGCTATTTTGCATCTCTTTTGTGCTCTTTAGTAGCCTTTTCATGGCTTCCTGCAATGGGCATATTGCAGTTCATATACACTTTAAATTTCCTTTACATTATTATAAAAATGTTAGATGTATTTTCTCAGAATCTCCATCACAAACATTGTAATGTCATTGTGCACTTTCTATTTTGCTTTTTTATTTTAAATATTTTTAGGGTTTCCATAACTAAAGAATTGTTATTGGTGCGGTGCGATTTGTGAGCTTTCGTCGCAAAACCTCTAGTTTGTATTGTATAGTACTTAAGTTGTGCTTTACATCTAGCGTGTATGAAAACAAACCAAATTACTGGTTGGAACTACTTACGTATGAATAATAAACACCCGCTAATTACAATTGCTGGTACCTCTCTATGATATTTTGGATCTGAAATGTACAAATACGCATTAGAAAATAAAGTATGGTTTACCATTTCATTGTATATTTTATATGGATTTTGTGTTATTAAAATTTGCTGTTACAAAATTTTAGAAATTATTTAAAATTAAGGAATGTATCTCCTCATGCAAAGCTCTGATTCCTTGCCCGGCTTTGGCTATACTTTTTGTCCTTTTTGGTTTATAGCTCTTCATCTTTTAATAAGCTTTTGATTTTCAAATATTTTGGCCTCGAGCATCACTGAAGAGACATCGATTGTCGAAATGCGCATCTGGTGCAGAAAAATTGGTACCGTTTATGTTATTACTACCACTGGGTCGATGCTCTGCTGGTGGACTGATAGTCCCCGAGGGTATCACCAGCCAGTAGCCAGTGCTTCGGCACTGGCATGAAAATACGGATTTGGTGTTATTAAAATTTGCTGTTACAAAATTTTAGAAATTATTTAAAATTAAGGAATGTATCTCCCTCATGCAAAGCTCTGATTCCTTGCCCGGCTTTGGCTATACTTTTTGTCCTTTTTGGTTTATAGCTCTTCATCTTTTAATAAGCTTTTGATTTTCAAATATTTTGGCCTCGAGCATCACTGAAGAGACATCGATTGTCGAAATGCGCATCTGGTGCAGAAAATTGGTACCGTTTATGTTATTAAGGCCCTTTTCAGACATCATCTTTTGATAAGAAGTAAACATGTTATTTGCACACGATAGAGCAAACATTTTACATGTGTTATCCCTGCACACGCTAAAGTTAAACAATGAATATGTCAGACATTTTGCTTTACAATAAGTTATATGTTAATTTTAGGATGACATACACCGTAAAGAGATAGAAACCAGTGAACATATGAACCACAAAAGAACTTTGCTCATTGCTGAAGGGCATACGTTGACCTATAGCTGTTCATTTCTGTGTCATTTGGTCTCTTGTGGAGAGTTGTCTCATTGGCAATCATACCACATCTTCTTTTTATAAGCTTTGAGGAAAACAGTTTTGATATAATTATACGGAGTGACAATTCAGCCAAAATTCAGGATTTCTTCTTTCGTCTTGATTGTGAAACTAATGAGTTCTAACATAAATCATCTGTTGAAGGACACAAGATGGACGGAAGGACAGACGGAAGTACAGGCGGAATCGTCATTGAAGGACAGGCGGACACGACGACGACTATATGGTTACGACAAATTCATCTGGTAGCATACTGCAAACATTAATTATATTTAATGATCATTCAGTAGAGATTCATAATATTTAGGGGTATAGTAATGTGAGACGATGGACGGTAAGTAATATCAAATGTTCCAACTGACCTCCGGTTAAATGAGCTTAAATGAGGTAACACCACTATCTCATAACAGCCTTACCTTTGACTTGATTATCTGTATATGATTCTTTATAAGTAGTCTTATTAACATTTGACCTGAAAATATTTTTAATTATTATTTTATAAACTATAAAAAAAAATCCATTGTTTTACCCAAACTTGATCGATGAGTTAAATTCTTCTCCTCTTTAAAACTGACAATAACCCAGAGTATTTTTCTATCTTTCTAAACGACGTGTACTATATTGATAAAGTGTATACATTTTACCTACATCTAATTTTGTATTCGGCTGAAATAGTTAAAATAGACAACAAAGAAATAATAAGTGAGGCATAAATCAAACTAAAATGAAATGCAATAATTCATACTAAGTGCTAAATCTGCACCAAACCAGTTGTTGATAGTGAAATTTATTTTGCAGGATATCAGTATATAACTATATATATACCTTTCTTGATTATCCATGTCTGGACAACGTGGAAAGTAGCTGTTGTTGTTCATGTGGATGCATTGATAATCTTCAAAAGTATGAAACAAGTGTAACTATGAGAATTTAAATTAGAAACAATTTTCACCTGATGCGCAGTTCAACAATCAATGTATCTTTAGTGATGCTCAGGGCCCAATTATTTGAAAGTTAAAACTAAAATCAAACGTTGAAGAGTTGATAGAATCTGGAAAAGGGAACACAAGCAACATGGAGTAAAGCCAACCCGTACACACCTGGTATTTACTATAACTCCTTTATAGGATATTTACAACCAATTTGTATCATTATGTAATTTTTTATCAATTATTCATTGCAAAATATATTGTAGAAAAGCATTGTATTTCTAACACATTCAGTAAAAAGAATAGATGTAGAAAGTTAAGGAGTTGGCAAGAGGGCGTTTAACAGATGGTCTACCAGAAGCAATTTCTTCATACTTGTGTTTAAACCTAGTTACAGTTTTGACCAATTTATAATATCAACATCCCTCCTGTACATTGTGTTACTGATGATAATCTGCGAATAAATTTGCGAATAAATTTGAACAAAAATGCATCCCTGCAATCAACAGGCGTTAGTGAGTGGACTCCCCTTTTCAATGTCACACATATCTACTGTATTAAATGCTAACATGTGCTGTATTAATTTAAACACTTTAAGTGAAGCTAAAAAGCTGAAATATTGAAGACATTTAATAGAAAATACCGATAACACTGAAATATGAAGTCCGTTCCTTATTGCCTGTGCCGCAACCTATCACTTGGTTGCCAGTCGATTATAAGTCTAATCATTTAATGTAAATATACATCCGATCTATCTAAGTGTAAATACCTGATGTTATTGTATAATTGGCTGGACATCTTTTAAAAACATGAGCAATCTTCAGTAGACGGTGTACAGTAACAACTGTTTACTGTTGTCAAAACGAAGGCGTATCCTTTAGCAAAATCACAGCGGCAAGTTTTATCAACCTTTGTAGATCCTTCATTAAACCGAACCTGCCCAGGTTCAGAACACATCGATCGACGATAAACACATTTATCATTAAAATTTTGAAAACCAAATGGCTGATATCTGTTGGCATTTTCACATTTAACACTTTTCGGTCTGTGATTTATGATATATTTCTGACCTACAATATACACAAGTAAATATAAAAAGCAATAAACAGAGTGTGCACCAAATCCACAAACGCATTCAGTTTATTGAATCCAATAAAAAAAATATTTGAGAACAGGTGGACGATCCGAATAGAACTAGTCCATACAATGGATATAGTCAAAACAACACGTTTTAAATATTATATGTTCGAAGCGCTTTTCTGTATTTACTTTCATCAGGAACGCTCAAAGCCGATTTTTGAATCTCAGAGATGAATAAGATCTGAACAGTTGACGAGCTTTATAACCAAAAAGGACTTACACATAATAGCAAAATCTATCTAAGGTCAACATTACTTTCTTAATAATTTCAAATTGATAAACGGACAATTCGATATAAATCAGTCATGTTGGTTCAACTTACAAATGTACATACTTCAATAAAATATGAAAAATAAAACAATAAAAGAATGCGCAATAGACAAACCTGGATCTAAGATATCGGCCTGAAAGTTACATGTTTCCTCATAAGCTTTCTCAATCTCATCGTATAAGCAGGCGTAATTTTCCTCTTTAAGGCCTTGTTTTGACAAAACCATTTTGCTCTTAGTCTCCTTTCAACAGTTGACGGGCATTGAAAGTCTCTATACAGCAAACACACCGGAAAGCAGAAGGCCAACTAAATAAATTAAAAATATCGTTTTCTTTAACAAATATTACATCTAATTAACTTTTTATCTCTTTTTAATTTAAAATAACATATGATGAATGCGCATTAATCTATAAAATCTTAACGATGGAATTTATATTTGGGCACAATTTACATCACAAAAATCGACAAAGAAATTACAGTAAAAAGTAATAACATATTTAGATGAAAAGTTAAACGTGAAAAGCTTATATAAATTTCGAAAGCTTGGATAAACATACATACCAGTAACGACATCGCATAGATCTTCATCTTGCAAGGGTTTTTGAAATCTGTAATAATAAAAATCATCATCATCATCATTATCATCATCATCATCATCATGAGATAACTAATCTCCCGTTTCATTATTGTAAGTATTATCATTGTTACTTGAATTATTTTTATTTTGCTTCTTCTTTGCCTATTTTATAATTATCATGATTACTTTATTTTTCATTATTGTTAATATAATCCTTATCGTTAGTGTACTTTTTCCATTATGGGTTTGTCCTCTCAATTTGTGATTCAGAAAGTCGTTATCTAATGCAACATTTGCCTGTGTGCAAATATGCAATCAATATTATGTATTCCACAATTTCCATAGAAGCAAAACAATATGAAAAAATTGAAAATTAACTTTTCCTTCATTTTCTTAGGTTTGCCTCATAATTATTGGAACAAAATGAAGCTTTATACATATGTAACCTATAAGTGAAGTTATCCAATTAATAAAAATCCAATTATCAACGTTGCAATGCAAAAATAGTGTAAACATGTTTCAATCTGAATAAGACCGTACAGAAATGAAACCCTTCAATTATACATGACAACTCCAAAATGGACATTCAAAGTTAAAAGTGTCTGTCTTCCGTATTGTACCTAAAGTAATTCAATGTAGTTTTAAAACTACACATTTACAGGGCAAAAATCTTATTAGATTACCTGTTCCGATTCTTCTTCACCAGATTCGCATTTCGACAATTATAGTCTCTTTAGTCACGCTCGAGGCCAACATATTTGAAAATGCTTAACCTTATACAAAGGTTGAATAGCTTATGTTAAGTAAAACACGTCTAGGTTGGCAGACATTATGTTGTGTCTGTATGCAACAATTTGAATTGATGAATAACAAGGTAGAGTATATACCCTTTATACATATTACATGTATTATAAAATGAGGTTGAAGAAAAGGTTGTTGCATTATTGATGATTAAAGTTAAAATAAATGAATAAACTATAATAGGTGAAACTGTTTAAATGATCTTGAACGAATACATCCGTTCAGTCTATTGAAGCAGTCATGTTTTGAAAGACACAAGAAACGCATTATAGTATAAAACAAATCTTAAAATTGAAATTAAGGCCTTAACTGTCGTATGTGTAAAACAATTGATAATGTGACGAAGACGTGCATGACAGATGAAGGAACACATGTATTGTGTACCAGAAAGATCTTGCAATGACAGTTTATACTTATTATTCTATGGCTTTTGTAATCCTAACGCATTCATATGTTTCTATTTTAATCTAATACTTATATGAAGAGACATTAGCTAGCCTATTGTCTTACGTAGCGATTACATTTCGCTTTCAAAACTATGTGCAATTTTGTTATGTCATTGTTCAAGTCAATGGTAATAGAACTAGTAACTTCAGGATATAACAGTTTTGTATGCTTATCAATGAAATATCCACAAAAGATCAACTAACGGAGATGTTATCAACTATAGATCATCATAAGGCTTTCAACAATGAGTACACTCATATCGCTTAGCCAACTATGATAGGCCTCACATGATAACATCTTTAACAATTAAAATGAGAAAACCAATTGCCTGATTCACATACAAAACAAAAATGAATAACCAATAAGATATACATCAATAAACGACAACCAAAGAAATACAAGCTCCTGATTTGGGACAGTTAGAATGTTGCGGGGCTTAACATATTTGCACGGACCCCACCTTCCCGTATTTGGAACAGTTGTGTAACAACACAACATAAGGAAAACTGTAAAAATCAGTTGACAAGGCCTTGCATTACCAGATCGATACGAAGCACAAAACAAAAAACCAAAACATGCAAATAACAAAATGACTCAAGACACAAAGTACCGATCTGAGAGTATCTGCAATTACTGGAAGCTAGCTATAAACCGAAAAAATCATGTATCCAAAACGAATTATCAATCAGAACAACGGATTTTAATACTCTATTTAATTGCATTATTTTAAAACTGAATCCAATAGAAACATGAGGCATAATTGCTACATTTTTATTCATTCCAAGGTGTTTTTCATACAAAACAAATGTAGAGAAAGTTGCCTTCGATTCTATGAATTAGACACCTACTTACAAGTCTATATTTAAGTTTTATATTTAAGATCTACTGCTGACAATGTTTAATTCAATTTTACTTCATTTTGAAGGGACAAAACATGATGCATGTAATTAGAATGCTACACGACGTTAGTTGGTTGATGATGTGGTATGTTGGAATGTTCGGTATTTTATTTTCTATTCATGCTATTCGTTATATATCAGGTATTATGCATTATAAAGGGTTTATCATGACAGTTAGGGTAAATATATATTTCTCATATTCTTTGGCAATTTAACAAATGGTAAATAGCTTTATCATACCTTTACTGTTACAGTTTATCGATAATCAAACCAGATTTAGAGCGGGTCATTTGATTGACGTATATTTTGGTTTAAAGCATTGTTTGATTTCGTTTCGTCTGATTAATTGCAAAGGAAAACAAGGTTTGTTACGACAAATCTATAATTAAGCTGAAGTATAACTTACACGTCAACACATACCTGACTCGCTTCAATGCATATCAATAGTAAAATATTATTCTATTCACAGACCTTGTGAAGTGTATGAAATGTGATTATAGTGATTATTAACGACTTCGTAATATTACCAGTAAATATCTTTACATAAAATTTGTGTAGTCAATTAAAATCTTTACAAAATAATTATTCTTTACAAATTTGTCAGTGATTAAATACATACAATTACCGACTAAAGTTAAACAGTAAATTAAAAATCAATTGATGATCTTCCTTCATGTCTTTAAATTCCATTTGAAACATATTGATTACATTTATAAAGACACCCAGCCATTGAACACACAATTTAAATGCATGATAATAACTTTTCTTAACTGGTAAAAGTATCTTTACCGAACCTTTGCAACAATATGTAATGATTGAAACATCGAGGCGAGAAAACAAACTTTTATTCAAAGATGGGAACCAATACAACAGGGAGTTGAAATGCTGTGTGGCAACTGTTGCTATTAAATTAAATGCAGTAAAAAGTAGTTTGAGGAATAACTGTTTGCGAATTTATGAATCTGTTGTATAAATGATTTTTTTTATTAATACTACAACAAATCTCATGAATTTAAAACACACATACAAAATAACAAACAGATTAATACAAAGTTTTCCATATCGGCCGGTGTTTCATCCCGAGACCCCTTATGGATCGAGGGATGATATCAAGGCCGATATGGAAAAGGACATGAATTAATCTTTTATCATATACCATCGATGTACGTAATTTCATAGAAATTGATCCAATATCCACCCATTTAGGTGCGAATCATATCTCTGGCCTTACATTGATACTGTGCTATGTACGCAATGTTTCGGGTTATTTCGGAAATGTTTTTATTCCAGGGAAACCTTCATCAGAGACCACCCCTATTGTTTTTGTTTTGATTTGTTTTGTTTTGTTTTGTTTTGTTTTGTTTTGTTTTTCATTTATTTGTTTTTATTTTACTAATTTTTCTTTAATTTATCAAAGTTTTAATTTTTAATTTTTAATTTTTAATTTTTAAATAGTTTTTGAATATTGTCTTTAATAATTACACTTTTAAATTTGTTTTTTGATTTGGGTTTTCTTAACCTTTTTCAACCAATGTTGAATTAATTACTTGTTTCAATAGTATGAACTTGTCCTCATAAGAATATCAGTTTACATGTGTTGTTTACATGATGGTCATTAATTAGTTCCGCACAGTTAAATGTTTAGTAGGAACTGTGAGTTTAGATAAATTATTTTATAGCTCGTTTAACTAAATAAAAAGAAATAAATGAAAAACAAAACAAAACAAAACAAAAACAATAGGGGTGGTCTCTGATGAAGGTTGCCCTGGAATAAAACATTTCCGAAATAACCGGAAACATTGCGTACATAGCACAGTATCAATGTAAGGCCAGAGATATGATTCGCACATAAAAGGTGGATATTGGATCAATTTCTTTGAAAAAGGCCAGAGATATGATTCGCACCTAAATGGGTGGATATTGGATCAATTTCTATGAAATTACGCACCAAGGATAATAACCCCATATCAGTACGACAACTTGAAGTCTAATAGGGCTGATATGGGTTATCAACCTGGTTGTGAAATTATGGAAAGTTTACTTCCGCTCGTAACAAACTAACATAACAATGCTAAGTGTATGATAAATATATTTTATTCCAATCCTTAAGCAAT
Source organism: Mytilus coruscus (assembly GCA_017311375.1). Classification (NCBI taxonomy): domain Eukaryota; kingdom Metazoa; phylum Mollusca; class Bivalvia; order Mytilida; family Mytilidae; genus Mytilus; species Mytilus coruscus. The sequence goes on from JAASAO010003564.1 coordinate 67,461, forward strand.
GTAAACATCCAGCGACCATTAAAATTCACGATCTTTTAAATGCAAACATGTAGCATTTTTTTAAAATTGACGACGAAAAAACTTGTAAAAATCAGTATTCCAAATTCAATGTATTTTCTAAATTTTCAAATAACTGTTTTTGACAAGTTACAGTATTTGCAGATATAAATTTTTATTTCAACTATAGTTGATAATGCCTGAGGCCGAAACATTGTACATGTGATTCCTTTATATCAAGTAATCTTATAGTTTTTATAATGTATAGCTTGTTTTTTATCCTTGCTAAGAATATATTTTTTTCCACAGTAAAACTACATTTTACGTAGGCCAAATAAAAATAAAATACAATTCTCCTAGTTTAACTGGTATTTCGAAACACAATTTGTACACAACATTAAGTTTCGAAAGGGAAATTCAATATAGTTTCGTGCGAATGTAAAACCTAAAGACGCTCGATAGAATTACATCTTTGAGTTTGGATATGCCAATATATTTTGGCCTCAAGCATCACCGGAGAGACATTATTGTCGAAATGCGCGTCTTGGGTATCACAATTGGTACTGTTTATGTTATTATAGAAGATTAACATATTGAAACTACATATTGCTTTAGTGAGTTATTTTTTCTAAATGAAATAATTAAATGTATGTCAAAATCGACATTGACGAATGCTTACTATTGTTCCGAAAATTGGCTTTCAGTGCGATGCAACGATTTATTTATGTTTGTTGACGAAAAGACTTAAATATACATTCAACAACATTCCAACAAGAAATGTAAGCTCTCTAGAAGTTTTACATAGGGAAACTATAATTTCGTGTATTAAGATCCTTTCTAGCCATATTATATGATAATATACTATTGTACTTGTATTTAGCAATCTGTGTTTTGGATAATAACGAGAACAACCAAACACATGATGCAAAACTTTTATACAGCTGTGCAATGCACATAACTTACATGTTTGCAGTGCGAATATGTAACTTGTGAACAGATGTTCAACTAAAACAAGAACAAAATTTCTTACTGTCAAAGGACCCAAAATCGGTGAATAGATATTGTTTTCATATCAGTTACACATGAAATGATTCGCCACAAGTGTTTGCATTTATACCAAAATCAAAATGTAACATACGACTCTATATTGCTATGCATTGATGAAAATAGCAGACAACCGATTACAAATTTCAATGATGTACATACGTCTTGATCAACATTTATATTTCCAATGACTTTATGGAGACGAGCTGCTAACATAGACATGATAGACACTACATACGTTTTACGGTCAACATCACACACTGGTTTAACGATCCGATATGACTATGTCTCAACTCATTAGAGACTTGGTTTTGCAGTTGTATATCTTTAAATGGCAGAATAGTCGTCTTATCTGTAATTTTGTTGATTGTGAAATGTTGACTGATGGTGCATTCACAGGGCGGGTAATGAATGCATAGCAGGATACAAGTAACCTTCGACACAACCAGTTCTCGCATCTTTTAGAGTTCCTTCGATTACATTATTTTTTTATTTACTAGTCAAGTTAAACTTAAAATGACAAATACTTGCATTTCTTCTTTCTCGCAGAACAGTTTACACTTGAAATGCCTAATTGGCTAAACAAATAGTAAACTCTATTTAAAAAGTTTTTGAATTACATTTCAAAATTTGTAAAGAGACCAGTCCATTTCAAATTTATTCACACCCTATATTTAGTCATGTAGACTTTGGGGAGCGTTAATGTGACATAAACACTTGTCTACTATGAAGATAGTATTTTACCTTCTTGATGTCAGTTGATTCATAATAGTAAGACAAACTGATAATTAAAAAAAAAGTTATATCCCTGCACTTACAAAATACTCAAGTGTATTAATATGCAGTATTGTACCTTATATTCACACGATGCAAAGTATGAACATACTTTTGCACCTAAACCAATTGATTCTTTAGGTTATTCATTTAAGTGTTGCTAGTGCCTTCTCTATTTTATAAATGTTAACTCACTGTTGATTGTTTACAATAGGGTTTCTAAAGTTCATTTATTCTTTACAATTTCTGTCATTTAACATGTTTCAAGTTGAATAGAAAATCAATGGATCTATACAAATAACAATATCAACCTATTTAAATTAAAATTGATTTTATCACGACACAAAACATAAAATATTCAACAAAAATCGTGATGAGCCTTGTAACCCTCTTATCTGTTTAAGTCATTTAAATCTCTCATACCTGGTGAAGTATAAAATAATGTACAAAACGCGGTTAACATAAACAAATCCAAAAGAGTATAATAGTCATTACTTTGTTAACTTAGTTCTGTTTCTTTTGTGTGATTGAAACTTAAATGATTGTTTTTTGTTGTTGTTTAGTTGAGTTGCATGTTACAACGATCAAAGAAGTTAAATACTTTGTAACATACTTCATGAATTGCATTACAGAAATATATTTGAATTGAATTGCTTGGTACGGCTGGTCAATTCAAATACTGTTTCAGCTTTAAAATACACATTCATTGTTTAATATGCGTAAAGTACTTTATTCCAAAGTAAATTAAATAATTGTGTTATTGTGTACAAGCAAGAAATAAATAATTTTGTACTTTTATTCATTTACAAGTGGTAAGAGGAGATCGCATTAAAATTGGTAAATCGCATTAAAACTGCTAATTTATTACATTTAAATTTTCATTCCAGCTTCCTTAAAATCTGGTTAAGTCGAAATATTCTTGAAACACAACATAATAAAATTCCAATAATTAGGTCAAGTAGAAATCAATCGAATATTTTAATGTAAAACTTTACAAATTCAAAACTCATCATTAAACAAACAAAAAATTGATCTGTAATAAATAGTACCTACACCTATCAGCTATGCAACGTTCAAACTCAAAAGCATTAGGGACGTTAATGTCTAAAAAATTAGACCCATCCAATACATTGATCCTATACCCTGTTAACACTGCAACATGATGTTTCAAATAAAATTCACATATAGTGAATACATTTGACAATAATTAATATCTATAGGTGTCAGACCATCATTTCAAAATCCCTATCTATTCAACCAAATTTTGCAATTTTACAGCTTTCTCAATATTTTACCTTAAGTTTAATTTCATAGAAACCAGGTATATCCTGAATTGTGCATGTACCACCTTTCTACATGCCAATATTCAACCTATGTATAAAGTCTTGTAGCGAAATACTAATGGTCTAAAGACAAGTACTGCTAAAATAACCCCTGGTTTTCTGGAAATCTTAAATACGTGGAGCGCATTTATCCACAATTTTAATGCAAACTCATTGACAAGTAAATTTGGGCTCAAAATGGTGTATGTATATTTCTCTTTCAACAAAAGTTTCATTTTGCAAAATTGTTGGTTAGTTTAAGTAAACAATGACATCGAAATCACTATTTTTGTCATGGAGGGCTACTTTACATAGTTACGTTCTAAATTGGAGAGGGTGAATTGGTGGTCTGACACCTATATGTCTTTCTTGGTTTTGTGTGGCAGGGTTGGTGAGTGTCTGACACATTTGTAAGCTGTAAACAACCCACTTTAAACTCTGTAATAGCAATGGTTGACGAGTCTGTTTGCTTTCAAATTATAGGCCACCTTAGTTAAACATAGAAGATATCATTACGTATCTTCTTTCAATGATATTTGTGTTGCCCTTTGGAATTATGGACCCAAACAGCTCTGTCACTATACTTTTCCTCAATATACAAAACATACAAAATACACAATTTTCTGCTTCTACCCGTATGTTACATAATAAGTTAAGATCCTACTTTTATCTTGAAAAAGGCACTGTTACCACAGCCAGAAGTAATTTTACTTGATCAAATACAGAGTGTGATGACAAACATCTGAAATCTAGTAACACACCGGATGCTTGCCTCTGTAGTCAGAAAAGACTGATATTTATAAACCCAGAGAATGACCATTGTTGACACCGGACTTAGATCAAAGTGACAAGATACTACTTCTACATATCGTCTAGATATATTTCTTTCTGTTGAAATCCACTACAATAGTATAAATACTTCAGTCGGATTCATACCAGAGGCAATAACCAGTTTTGAAAATAATTATTCTTACACGTAACACGTACCAAACCATGAATAATATAGAGATGTAATGAAGGTGAAGTTACTATAAACGCATGCGGTTCTACCATGTTTGCCAGTACGAATAATTTCCAAAAATTCCAAATGTAAGAACAATCTCATCTATCGTTAAAGGATGCGTTATTCATTTCAGATATTAAAGGTTTTCTTGTCGTTTAAAACACCATGTGGTGTCAGGATTCCTTTCATCAATCTTGAAACGCCTCGGTGTGTTATACAACAAGAAAAAACATGAAATATGCATTATGTATAACATTATAAACTTGCAGTTAGTTTTCAATGGTCAATATTCAATTATTGGTGAAATTTTCTTTCTTTGTTATTGTGACGTCAAGTATAACAAACTAAAGAAAAGACAGGAGATACCAACATGATAAACAAAACTGATGAGAGACTGACAACAAAACCCCAAAACAATGAAAAGTCAAACAACAGTCTACAAAACACTTGATTACAAACTGAAGACTGAGCAACATGGACCCCACTAAAAACTGTGGGATATTTCCAGGGTTCACGCAATTAATTGGTAATTGACATTTTTCTGACGCTAAGACATAACCAAATTCATAAATCGTCTATGTTAATTGTATAAAATTAAACCATGCAAATTGTAAATTCAGATGAATATATGTATAAAGAAAATATCTGTAACATATAGTCCATTAATACAGAGCTTTTATGTCAGTTAAATTTTTATTTTACGTTTATACGACAGATGACAATAAAAGCTTAAATTGAAAACATAATTTGTTATTTAAAAATATTTTACGTACATAATCACAGGATTGTATAGAAATGGTACTTTAATAATGCAATTAACCTATATGGATAGACATGTTCATACATAAATTGAACATTAAAGGGTAACAGATAATGCAATTCTAAATAAAGAATATTTACAAAGAGTGTATATTAACATGTACTACTGTTCAAAATTGAAAGTTTAAATCACTTATTAAATGGTTGTCACATAGATTTGTAAATACATATCAATGAGATAATTCCTATCATATACCATACTGAACGGTATATAAACAGACAATCTGCAATGATTGTGCAAATTCTTTAGAACAGTTTTCTCATTTTCAATGAATAGAAGAGGAAGACGATTTATTTACCATGTTTATACCGTATCAACAATAACAATTCAAAATCATTTTGCTGATAGACCTCCATATCATACGTGCCCTCTTCGTTATAAATATTTCTTCACACTCCCATTTTTGCGAAAAAGGAAACAACTAGACGCAAAATATAGCTTTATATAACAATAACACACCTTTTTTCCGTCCTAAAGCTAGTGACTACTTATGATGATAATGGTATTTGATTTTATTCTAGACTGGGTAAAGGATAAATATAATTCTGTCAAAGATACATATACCTAAGAAAACTTTATTGAATCGAAAAAGTTGACAAGAATTTTCCATTATAGAATAAAAATCACACATTTTATTTGAACCAATCTTTCGTTCATGATGTGGTTTATCTTAACTGAGCCTAAACGAGATGAAAAGGATGTACAATTTAAGGAGATTGGCTACCGTTTGATTTGTTTGATTAATGCTGAATGTTTAATAATATTGGAGTATGCTTCACTTATTATGAAGTGAACTTTTTAAAATGTGTGTTCATATTTTTTACTACTTGTTAACACGTTTTCAAATGGGAAAATATTGAGTTTCATCAACTTATGAAAATTTCTCTTTAGATTTTCATTTAATTTTGACATAATGTTTTGACTTGAATTGAGGTGTTTATTTTTTCATGTCTGTTGTCTAGTACTCACACACGCTAAGGCTGTTCCAAACATGGAATGTATACGTACCGAAACACATGAAGAGCTCTATGAACAATGATGAAGGTACATAATCATAACCAATTCAAAATTATAGTTCTACGCTATATTTTCTTGACAGAGAACACTAGTAAACCAATCTTGACGTGAAACGGTCATTTTGATCTAAACATATCTGAAAAGTCTGAACGAAAAATTATTAAGTCATGTTCAGTCTTTCAGTCAATTTTCATACATACCCACTGCAGTAAATTCAGTCTGTTCAGACAATTCGCTTGCAGTCAATTTAGTACTGTTCAGTAGCTTTTCAGACAATTCAGTATGGTGTTGATGTGTACAGGTAAATAACAACTACTGAACAGTCTGAACACAGACTGAACAGATCTTTACTTACCACAAGGTAATTATCTGAACAGTACTGAATTAACCGCAAGGATTAGATCTGAATATTGACCGAAAGACTGAAAATGACGTAATAAAATATTGTTCAGTCTTTTAAGATCAGTTCAAATCAAAATGACCGTTTCAGATCAAAACTCAATTAGTATTGGATAGGAGTCTCAATCACTATCTATTCTCCTATTTATAATTTGATATTAAAAGACTTCGCTAACTTAACAGGCATATATTGCATCTTGGTCTTCAGCTGAAGGCACTGTAACTTCTTACTTAAAATCTTCTTTAACCATTACAGGAAAACAATCAAAAGCACTGTAATGTGTACATAGTTTGTAAATAACTTTAGCAGTTACAGTCAAATAAAACCCGATTTCTTTAGTTTTGTAAAACGATAGAATGAAGACACACAGAGAAATTAGTTGTTTGCAGATTTTCCTACAACAATAAGTAAAAATAATGTTTAAAATCCAAAGCACATGTAATATAATCATTAGGTCTTTCCACTTTTCGGTGGAAAGACCTTTGATTTTGTTCTGATTATTATTAGTTCTTTCCTTTTTCGGTGGAAAGACCTATTGCTTTTGGTCTGATTATTATTTTTTTCTTTCTTCTTCCGCCACATTTATTTCTTGCGTGTAATTTTGTTTCACAAGATGTCGCTTAGATGTTATGTTTATGATATTGCACAGTTTATGCGCTTTTGAAATAGACGCTGATTAACCGAATACTTTTCTGTGTAGGAGTAATCTTCTCTAACATCGTTTTTCTTGTGAGTGCAGCTCCTCTGTAACCGTAAAATCGACAAATTTATTTTACCAAATTGCTCGTTATATCTTCAGGATGTCTTGTCTAATTTCGACCGAAGCGACACGAAGACTCCATATGAGAGTTATTTCCTTCTGTGTTCGACATAAGTGACATTTTAATGTTTCGCCTGGATGGTAAGTATAAGACACATAGGTTAGTTTAATTTGAGGTCCAGGGTCCACCAAAGTGAAAAATGAGGTCAAGGTCAAGGTCTAAATTTTGATTTTGACTAATTATTGCTTCTCCTCAGAAACCGTTTAATTTAGCGACAAAATATTATAACTAAACTATGAGCTGCGACATGTGATAACATATATATTTTTGTAAAAGGGTGCGTCTACATTTTATTTGAGTTTGCCTCCCCCTCTTATGTTTAAAATTAGCTGTATTGGGATATAAATCATTAACTTTTACAGAAGGGACTAAGGGTCATTTGATTTGAAGTCTTTGCTTCATGACCTTGAAATCCAGGCAAATGTCACAGGTAAATTTGACGTTCAAGATCTTGATCTTTGCTATAATTTCATATGAATAGGTGATAAAACTATGGGGTCTTTTGCATTAGGTTGGTAGACATATGACGTTGAAAAATTCAGCCGGAAGTGACATTTTGGAAATCGGAAGTAAACATTTTCGGCACTGATTTCATTGAAAAGTACTTAGAACCACATATATTTGGAATAAGTGTGGAGTTACCTATCAGATGGTACCGGAAATGAAATATTTTAAACCGGAAATTGCAATTGATTTCCTTATTTTCAGCAAAGGTTATAGAAACCATATATTTTGGAATCATTTTGACTAAAGCTATCATATAAGACTAAAAGTGAGATTTTGTAAACCAGAAATAGCTAATTATCTTCCTATTTCAGACAAAAGTACATAGAAACCATATTGTTTTCAATCAGTATGAAGAAACCTATGATTTGACACCAATAGTAACTTTGTGTACACTGTAGGTAGCTTCTTATCAATTATTTAAAATGTAATGTGACTAATATTATTATTTTTATTTTTTTTCTTCCGCCAAAGTTTGATCTTGCCTCAAATTTTGTAAGAGTTATCTCTTCGTACACTGTTGATCTTGTGTGTGTATCTCATTTCTATTCTCAATTTTATCTCCTCCGTAACCAAAAAGATATCGACAATATTCTTTTTCTTAATTGTTCGTTATATCCTCTTTAACCTTTGGTCAATTTGGAGCGAGAGATCCGATGACATTTTACATGAGTTATCTTCCCGTCACTATTTAATTTATCGGTATGTCAGTGTAACTCATAAACCGTAAGACGTTAAGACCTACGATATTTTGATTTGATTTCCTTGAGTCATACTTGGAAAATCGAACAAGGTCAAAGGTCAAGGTCATATTCTAAGTTTAAACCTTTGTAAGTGTGGATATCTCCTCTCAAACCATGAAGCTAGATACTAAAGAACTGATGCTAAATGTTTGGGTTGTTTAGAGGAAGAAATGGTTTATTAAGTCCGAAGCTATCTGATGACATCTTACATGAGTTATTAATTATTACTTCAAAACGATATATGATAAAGCCATTGGGTCTTTAGCAAAGGGTAAGATGACATATGACCTTGAAAAACATCAAACAGAAGTGACCTTGTGCAAACCGGAAGTAGATATATTTGCACTTATTCAAGGAAAAGAACTCAGAAAGTATATATGTATTTGGAATTAACATACATTATTTTTCGAATGACACTGGACATGACCTTTTGAGAACCGGACGTAGCTTATTATCTATATCTATATATATTTGGAAACAGTGTAAAGAAAACAATCTTATGGCATGAGATGTGACCTTCTGTAAACCTGAAACGCCTAATCACCCTTATTTCATAGAAAAGTCACTAGCAACCATATATTTATTAAATCAGTATACAATTTCCTTTCAAACCTAATATAAACCGGTAGTGTAGGATTATCTCCATTTTTTTCAGAAAACTCCATAGCATTCATATATTTTGAGATCAGTATCAAATTTCCTTTCATATTACACGTGGAAGTGTGATATTCCAATCCAGAAGTAGCTAATTTTCCCTATACTTCAAGTGATAGTAAATCGAAACTTTATATTTTAGGAATCAGTGTTTAGGTTACCTGTTTTCTCCTAACTTAAAAGTTCACTTTTACCTATTTTGTTACCTTTCTTATCAGAACACTAATGTCATCATGATGTGGAAGACCTTCAATTGTTCCATGAACAATTGGCTTTTAATTATCTCTAGCCCTTATTTCATTAATATTCAGTATTTTTCTAATCCTGTTAAACATTTACCCAATAACATAATTTTACCAAATAGTAGTAAATAAAGAGCGCTAGGTAGATACATATAACTTATAGTGTTTATGAAAATAGGAGTGTTTCATGACATGAATAGGCAAGACAACACGATTCATGTGGACAAATCGTGTTTCTCAAAGAATAAAGATAAATTCCATGATATTTATTATTCAGTAATTATCAATTAACAAAGAATGGATAGAATGGCACATATATATTGTTTTCATACTAAAATCCCATCTATCCACAATCGTATTATTGAACAAACGTAGTATAACAGTTACATACATGTACGTGTTTTAGTATAAAAGTGAGAGATACATACTCCATACGCAGGAGACGTTGAGTGATGTTACATACTAATTGAAAGTCCACAATTGAAATCTTGAAGTCATCGATTGTGGCGTAGATTTTACTTTTACTTTGCTACTATACCTTACTGTCAAATTGTAAATGTATGTCAAAGTATACTTCTACCTCAGGCATTTGGTATGAAGTACTTCTTTGATAAACGCATGTCCATCAATCGCATTAAATACATGTATGTGCTCAATTGAAATTATATTGATATAGATAACTTTAATGTTTACTTACTAAAGAATGCGGACAGGACTGATGACATTAATTGAATTTATTCATATGGTGACTTATATATAATACGTTTGTCATTGTATTACAATGGCCTGTTCAGTTTCGCTTCGACTCTGCATGTTTCTTTGGCATTTTCGATCTCCTTTTAATAATTGATTCCATATCAATGTAATGTTAAAATATATAATATGAAACGTCATTACTTTCATATGTTGATATTCTCAGACAGCTTTTCGTTTCTTCGGTGACATTTTATATAAAAATATAGACTAAATTTAAATATCTATCACTACTACATTGTTCTATAAGATTTCATTAAATTAATATGAACTAGATGAACTAGTGTATGATATCAACATAAATGATAACAGATAAACGTAGTCGATTTACGCAGACAGTCACATGATTGTCTGATATATTACGTTTCCAAAAATCAATAGAAACTTCCTTCTTTAAAGGCACAGGTAAAATAAGAAAATACTTATTATGTCATATGTATAGTCATTACATCACAAAACAGTATAAAATCTTATTTAAACAAAATGACTAAGTTTTGCGTTTTGTTATTATTATTACAGTTTCAATCACAGATTTAGAATTTGGACCATCGTATGATAATACTAGAGGACGATAATATCAAATACGAGGTCAAGGTATGCATTTCAATATGGATCACATGTTTTATAATATGTTAAGTCTTGTAAAATAAAGAGGTATCTATTATGCATAAATGTCACAAATGAAAATCATTCTGTAGACAAGACAAGCGTCTGGCGTACATAACTTTAAGTCTCTGTGATAAATGTATTCCAAAGTTTGTCTTTTATCCCTGTCATAAACAAAGTACTGCTTAATTAACCCCAAATTAATAAGTGTTATGTATCATGTATGATGATGAATGAAAGTAATACTTAAAATTGAAAAGAAATGAAGTAAATGCCTTTAAAGTTTACCGTCTAGGTTTAATCTAATTTAACAGTTAAATGTCGATTGACCAGTAGAACCCTCGTGTCATATTGTTTATTATTTGCTCATTACGTTGCCAACTGCATACTCTGTGATACCAGTATATTCTCTTTGGAATACAATCATCATAGAGACTCCCATGAAATAAAAATTATGCGTGGACTAGTGTTGTCTTGTCAAAAGTCAGGTTAAGAATCGCAAGCCAAATGATGTCTATAAAACTATATATGTTTAATCAATTATCCTTAAGCAATTTGTATACGCAATTATGTCAAATGGAAGATTGTAACTTGTTGTTTAAAATTCAAAATATCACATATGCCCTATTCAATATACACTGGTCAGATGTTGTTATGAATTCAAAATGGACTAAGAGAGCTAACTCCTACTCACCAAAACAAACAAGAATATTTCATGGTTAATGTCATTTAAAATTGAAATTTAGGGTCAAATTAACTTTAAATTAAAATATTTTCAGAGTGAAAATATATGATTAACATTTACTTGCTGTAAGTTAGTAGTTTTAATGTAAGTTTTTCATATATTTTGCGGGACTATTCTCTACTTACATTTTGCTTTGAAAATGGAAGACGATACACTCAGATGTGGAAGATCAGCCTTTTGAACCGATGATCTGAATGTGGGAGTTACTATTTATTCCGCATGAAAATGATGTAATTATAATTAAGATTTGCATTAAGGACATGACTAGTCACCTAAAAGTGTTGGTGTTGCTGCAGGAGGCTGATATCGTCATTTTAGTTTGGGTGAAACTATGACAGAAGGTGAATTACTTTTGTAGAGAGTGAATGTATTTGATGATCGTTTATACAGAGATATCATAGTGTCCCCATGACACATATATAAACTAGGGATATACTTCAAACAAATGAGAACATGCAGCACCCTTCTCATTCTCGAAAAGGAAATCATTCAAAGGAATGAAGGTGGATAAAAACTTAGTGTTTTGCAGTTTGTTGGTATCCTTCTTCCAGTTGGTACAGGTTAGTTAATGAAGAGTTTAGATTAGTGCATTGCAATTTTCCCTAATCATAGTAAAGAATAGTACTTTGGGAAAATGGAGTACTTCCTATGAAATTTAGTTTTAGATTTAGGAATTTTCACTCGTAGTTTTCAAAGTTACGGTCCTCATTATTTTGCTTTGAAAATGGCGACTAAGTGTTTACCAGTCTCTGGAATTTATCAGTCTTAAGTGCTGCATGCTTTATATCGAATATGAAACATGAAAAATACCAATTTGTTTTCGTTTGATGCTACCAGGGTCGAATCCACAACTTGCTCCCTGCCAAATGAGGCTACCACGAGACCACTGTTAGTTGTACATGTTGTATTTATTAAGGAAGTAATCATCATGGAGGAGAGATTTTTTCTGGTTGAATAGGTCAATTTTTGTGTCAAATTTATCACAAAGGGTTGAACTTTCATCAAGGTAATATGTCTATGAGTCGGTAATTTCTCTTTCAACATGTTTAAATAAAATCAAGGTATCATATCATTAGAACACTGTTGGTACCCCAATATGACTCTTTTAGTGACAGCACACTATTGGTACTCCAATATGACGCCTTTTATTAAATCCACTGTTGGTACTCCACACTAGTAAATGTTTTATTATTGAAAAGGTAATTTTAAACTGAACAAATCTTAAATGCCTGAAATTACCGCAAGGAAAACGTCAAGATCTTTTTTCAGTTGTTCAGTACGTGTTCAGTACACCAACTATCGAGATCAATTAAGTACCAGTCAGTACTGGTTAAGGTAATTAAGAAAAACGCCTAGCAGTAAATCCAGTACTGTTAAGTACATTTTAGAACACGTCAGTTCATCGATAGAATTTGTGTCCAGTACTTTTCAGTGTACTAAAATTACATGAGGATTGTTTCCTTTGACATGTTTGAATAGCAGAGGAATCGAAATTATAAAAAAATAAAACGCGAAAAAATAATGAATAACATTAAATAATAACGAGACATAATCGGCAACTGGACTGTAGACAACGTCTTTGTTTTCTTTGTTAACATTTGTTTCTCTTCCATAAATAGATAAAAGATAACACAAATAATAACTGTTTAAATATTTGTATGGAATAACAAAGGATTTGTATATAGTATTACTATATTAAATTCTTGCACTAACCAAGGACGTATAACTAACTAATATACGTCCTTGCAATAACCAAATAAAATTCTAATAATTATTCTTTAATGGTTACGCAAATATGAAATATTGATGACTGTAAAATGAGTCTACTATAGTACTATCCAGCGGGGTATACAGCTGTTCGTATAAAGATTAGAATGGTGAAAAACCCTATAGCTTTCGAAATTATTAACCCTATTATTTTGCGCCATTTGTCTGCTGTGTCCGATTGAAGTAACGTAAGTATATATTTTGAAGACATTTTGACAGTTTTGATTGATATTTATATACATTCCTCTCTTTACAAGAATTTTGTTTGATTTGTGAACCTTGAATGATCATTAACTGTTGATATGATCGACGACTTTCATAAAAAGGGTGGAGGAGGTTGCTGTTCATTGAAATTCCCGTTCTTCGACATTTCCAACCCTTGGGATCCCCCTGGATCTGCCACTGGGCAGGTCAGCGGGGTAACAATATTGACAAGCATGACAAGGAGCTTCTTGTTGGACCTAGACTAATATATCTATCATGTCTATAGGTGTCATAGTATTAAATCAGATGGATATAATTTAACATTGTTTTTGTGGAAAAAGAAAGCATTTGCTTGAAATGGTTTTACATCATTTTATTTGTACAATCAGAAGTCAAAGTTTAATCTTTATCATTGTTTATACACCAGTATCAAGTTGTTTTTATGAAGGAGTTATATTACTGCACTTTTGGTTCCTACTGTGACATGTTAACATAAGCGTTGACTCATGAAATTTAATAGAAAGTGCACACGAACTTATAAGTTGACTATTTTGAGCTAAAAAATGGCACTTAGTTATATAAAAGTGGCACTTGTGGCTCTCTCTCGGTTTGAAAATTTCCCATTAAAATATGTTTTTTTTCCTAAACAGCTTAACTGAATTTCAAAAATGAAGTGTGGTAGAAACAAATATAAAATTTACTATTTGTCAATCATTATTTTGTCAGATCTCATGATATTTCTTGACAATTTCTCTTTCTGAAAGGTGCATGTCTAAAGCTGCAAAAATGGGTGTAATGTCACTCCAACTTCCTCCACCAATATACAGACCTCCAGGAAATAGCACAATTATAGTCATGATCAATCAAAATACATATATATAATGCTTTTCAGGAACTTGTTTATCTTTTTTGCTGGTTGATCTATATAAAATAATATGTTTTCAATACTTGTTGATTTTTTTTTAATTTGCCTTGAAAAACAACCAACTATGATACACAGAAGAAAAGGCTGTACAGTTTATTGAAGAATTTAGCGTCACACATAAACCTTAATATGTTTTTGAAATATATGAATTTTAAGTTGTACTTAACATCAATCTGTTGACTAGCTAATAAATGATCAGCGTGGAAGATAGTCTCATTCGAAGTCATACCACATCTCTTTACTTTTTTAATAGTGAACCTGAGATAAATTATGATTACTTATAAAATAATCTCAAAGCTCGAGCTTTGCAATTATTAAAGTTAAAAGGAGCATCTCCAGAACGATAAATGACTCGCTGCCTAACTTTTATCTCTGTGTGTGTAACGGTGTTGTTGTTCTTAGCATTGTGTATGAATTTCATAAAATTTGGACGAGGAAAACTTTAGTCATGTGTTAGTAAGAGTGTGGAAAATATGCATCAAGGTACATATGTTTTGACGTCTTTTTGGCATATTACTCATTATCATACACTTTATATTTGAGTATATATGAGACTATGCGAAGAATAAACATTATTCCCTAAATGATATAGTTTACAGCAAAATGGAGATAAAGGCTAAGATATTAAGAAAATATGAAAGACAGTGGAATTTATTGGTATGCCCCTGTCACTAGGTGAAGGTGGTATTAAGTGTAACCATGGTTACCCTTGATCATAACATTTGAAGAAAATTGCAATTTTTAAGATATGATAACAACCACAGTTCAACATGTTCGGATTTTTAGGATTTTATTTTTTAAAGACAACCCCTGTAATTCAGTGGTGTGAGTTGGTTCATGGCTGTCATGTGTTTTCCCTAACTGAAATTAAAGATAAGGCCTTTTGTTTTCTCATTTAACATTTTTGAACTGTTTCAAATTTTTCATGTTGGACATTTTATAACTGACTATACATTATAGGAGTTTTCATTGTTGAAGGCCAGATGGTGACCTATTATTGCTTATATTTTTGTCATTTGAACTCTGGTGTATAATTGTCTCATTGGCATATGCTGATTTTCAAATAAATTAGAACATAACTAATCATGCTAATGGCATTAGTTTTCTCTTATGACAATTTCAGCATTTGTCATACTGGGCATTTTATTCTCACCGATCAAAACTGTATGGGTTATGGTCATTGTTGATTATTGTTCAGTGCCTTATAGTTTTAAACATCCTCGTCCTTTAGTCTTAGGTGGATAGTTTTCATTTGCAATGATCATACAACATCTCCTTATCTATTACATGTATTACAATATGACGTTTTAATGCAAGCACACTATTGGTACACCAAAATTAACCATTCAGTGAGGTCTAATTCACACACAGTAGAAACAATAGAGAGTTGTGCAAAGGAACCTTGATATTGCAATAAAGTTGTGTACTTGTCTACAGTTTGCATTATTTTAAAATATTATAGTCCAGGGTTATGCAGAAGTTGCAGCAAAAAGTAGTTTCTTCCACAATTGAGGATACAGAAGGTATATATATATTAAAGTCATGATATAATTAGTAAAATAGTGAATATTAAAATGTTGTGTTCACATATATGTGTTTTATATATATTCAAAATTAAGTATAGTTTTGGAATGATTTACAAGACATGCTGGAGACTTTTAACAATTGTTGGAATTTGTGAACATATACTTTTGACATTTTTGTATGCATCTTTGAAGTGTTATGTGACATTAAACTCAGATTCAAGGCATTTTACATTTACATGTTGATCGTTTGATAAAATTACTACAAACGTTACACTATAATGACTCTTGTTTGGATTAGTAAACACAGGCTTGCTTTAGATTTTGAGAATTTTCTCATATGTTGATCCATACTGATAGAGATTTTTAACATTGATATCTAAGGCAATATTAATACACAGAAGGATATTTTTGTGCAAGTTTTCTATAGAGCCATTCAACCAAGTATTAAAGCTTTCTAAATGTTTCATTTTATTTGGAAACA
Source organism: Mytilus coruscus (assembly GCA_017311375.1). NCBI lineage: Eukaryota > Metazoa > Mollusca > Bivalvia > Mytilida > Mytilidae > Mytilus > Mytilus coruscus. The sequence continues at coordinate 83,809 of JAASAO010003564.1, forward strand.
ATTTCAAAGGTGTTTCATGCGCTTTTGGCACAGCTATTTGTCTAAAAATACCATTGCAACTACAAGACATACACATTCCATGTAAAAGACATATTTTTGCACATACGAGACATATAATGCAACCACTGAATACCATGATTGCAATTTGTTTTATAACAAAATGACGTTTGATGTTTTATATTGTTTTCATTTTGTATTTTGGTCGTGAGTGATTTCTGTATTATTATTTCCTTTAAGATTGAATATTTCTTATTTATTTCTGCATTCAGATTTGGAACAACAGAAACAGAAAATTTAGAAATATCTAGCTGTTCAAACATAATAAATAGTATAAGTAAAATATGTCTATGTTCCAACCCCTTAAGCCGAATTAAGGTAAACTTTAAAAGCTTTATGGAAATATATTAATGCCAATTTTATTAATATTAGTGAATTTCAGAAAAGTAGAAAAACACACAATACTTTTTTTTTATTCTGATGGGTGAAACAAATTATTAATTGAGAACAAACTCATCTTCAAGATATAAAAATAAAGAGATATGGTGGAACAATACACTGTCAATAAGAAAAATATCCATTAAATCCCAAAAGCGTACAGATTTGAATATCTTGCACTACAATCTTCGACAATAATCAAACCCTTATCAGATAGTTAGATATAAGAGGCCTTGAAATAACAAAAATGTAAGCAATTCAAAGACAACGTTCACAAAAAAAAACATTATGGTAGACAGAGACCTACAACTAATGGATAACAGGATTCTGGCTTGGTACATGCACCTAAAGAATGTGATAGGGTTACACATGTTTTATGACTTCACACAAAAATAAATAAGCTGAAATTATTGTACATCCCCAGTTGATTACCTAAGCAAAACTTACCAATTTTATATATTGACTAATTGTTAATATTTTCTCATCCCAACTATATACATGACTTATTTGCTTACAGGATAATGACTCCTCTGCAAAGACAAATTAACAACCGAGTACAGCTGAAACTGACCCCTGGCATTCAGTCAAGATGTAAGTTATACATTTGATAAAATAAACGGAATTGTATTTGAATTTCATACCATAATATATATGTAGGACTCTAAAGTGCGATGGTACTCTAAAGTGCGATGGTCACGCTAAAGAGGGACGAAAGATACCAGAGGGACAGTCAAACTCATAGATCGAAAACAAACTGACAACGCCATGGCCAAAAATAAAAAGACAAACAGACAAATAATAGTACAGATGACACAACATAGAAAACCAAAGACTAAGCAACACGAACCCCACCAAAAACTGGGGGTGATCTCAGGTGCTCCGGAAGGGTAAGCAGATCCTGCTCCACATGTGGCACCCGTCGTGTTGCTTATGTTATACAAATCCGGTAAATAGTCTAATTCGGTAAGTCACATTCGTGAAAAGGGAGGGTATTGTAGTTACGACATAAGGAACATATCCGATATCATCTGTGAAACGGTTATTCCATAACGGTCAACCAACTCGTGATGGCGTCCGTAAAATTTACGAAGGGATGACTTCAACTTCACCATTTGGAACTCTTGGTTTAATAGCTTCCTTGTGAGCAGCAATCCTCTATCAAGGAAATCATGATAGGAAATACAGGCCAAAGAATATCGTATCAATTGGGAGATATATACTCCGTATGCAGACGCTGCTGGTATGTTGCTACATAAAATGGAATGTTCACAGTTGGGAAGCTGAAATAATCTCGTTTGTCATAAAGTTTTCAACAGACACTCATTGTCAATTTCTAGACGAAAGTCAATATATGAGGCAAACTTAACTGTATCTGTAGTATCCTTTATCTCTAGTTCGATGGGATAGATTCGTTCAACATAGTCACCAAATTTTGTATTATTTAGTCAGAGAACATCATCTATATAGCGGAACGTAGAGTTAAAGGATATTGCTAACTTCTTATCTTTCTTCCTAAGAAGTTCCTGTATGAAGTCAGCCTCATAATAATAAAGAAACAAGTCGGCAAGAAGAGGGCACAATTAGTTCCCATTGCTAAAGTGCGATGGTCTACGCTAAAGTGCGATGGTGTCAGACGCTAAAGTGCGATGGTTGTTTGTTTTTTTAAGTGCGATCAGATGACACGCTAAAGTGCGATGGTTTGACACGCTAAAGTGCGATGGTATGTGACATGCTAAAGTGCGTTGGTATAACACGCTAAAGTGCGATGGTGTATGAATGGGGTTCAGAGAATAGTTTTTCGTCTATTGAATTGTTAATAAATCATGCCGTTGTCTTTCTATTTTGAATTGTTTTACACTAGTCATTGCGGGGTCCTATATAGCTTGCTATGCGACTAGAACCAAGGCTCCAGTCGAAGGTCATAATGTTATTAGGTGCATACATTAACGACATTTGGTCTTTGGTGGATAGTTGTTTCAGTGACAATTACAACACATCTTCTTATTTGTTTTTGTTTATTGTTTTGTATATAAATCAATCCGTTATTTTTCTAGTTTTAATTGTTTTACACTGGTCGTTTTTATACCCTTTGGTCTTTATAGAATATTATCTGCGGGGTTAGCCAAACGGTAACCTATAGTTATTAACATTAATGACATTTAGTCTTGGATAGAGACTTGTCTCATTGGCAATCATATCATGATACTAGTACACCTCTGGTCGTTAGGTTACTGTCTTGTTGACCAATATCCATCTCTTTAACAAACATGACAAACCATATTGTAAAAAATTGATTTATAAAATAATTCAATTAGAAAGTAAAAAGTAGACTTTATTCCACGCAAGTAAATAAAATGGGATTACAAACATAGAAAGAGTTTCTAAATCAAATTTGGACGAATTAATTACTTTGACACTTGATGTATTTTGCCGTTTTCACTCTCTTTTACGGTATACACATTCCCCTTGCTATCGTCAGTTTCTACGTTTATGAGAAGTCCATTGTCTAGTACCTTGACAGAAACACGTTTGTCCCAAGCCGACAAAGTTGAATTTGGTTGAAAGTCAGCGGGATAAAAGGTTTGCATTTCTGTAACTGTGGATGATTGTTTGTGAAATAACTCCTCCGGATACAAACTCTTCTAGCACCGACCAAAAATGTTCCGAATTTGGATCATTTGTTTCTTTTTCTTTCTTGTTTCTTTTGTCTAGTAAAAAACCTTCCAGATCTGCACATTTTTGTTTGTACAAACGGCTTGTAACGTCATAATGCTTTTTAACGTTGCAAACGTCCATACTTTCGCGAACAAACGCATTTTCGCGGAAAAACGCACTTTAGCGTATTGAGGCATCGGACTTTAGCTAGGTTCATTTAATAGCACAGACCATCGCACTTTAGCGTAGGCCATCGCACTTTAGCGTGACCATCGCGTTTTAGCATCCCCATCGCACTTAAGAGTCCTACATATATATCTAACAATACACTTTTCAAAAGAATAGAATTATCTCCATTATGAACAGTGCAAGTCATTTGAATATATATATATGTATATAAATGAAGATCCTTATTGACATGAGGTGAATACATAAAGGTCAAGATCAAAGTTACTAAGAGTAGACCAAAATTTGTGCGTAAAAGGATTTCAGATTATAATCAAAATACATGTATATTAAATAATAAAAGTAGATTGCGACCGTACTTGGATATATGGTCAAATAAAACTACAAATCGATCCTTATTGATTTTAAAATCAATATGTAAGGTCAATCAAGGTCAAAGTTTCCAAAATGAATAGTATTTTTGTAAAATAAAATGGTTTCAGGATGTTCATTCAAACATTTCATATGGGACTGTAACCTATCTTGTATTTTTTGAACAGGTAAAAGAGGAAAATACTTATTGATTAAGATGTCGCTGGGTTAAGGTCAAGTCAATTTGATATATTAACTATACGCAGATTGCATATGTTAGCTTACATGTACTCACAAAATGTACTTTGATGTTGTATTTTATGTTGTTTTCTGTTATAGTTATCTCAGACTTCTAGCTGGAGTATTATAGAGAATAAAGGGAAAGTTTAAAGGATATTCACACTGCCCTCTCGTTATTGTCAAATGGTACCATAAGTCCATTGGAATATCAAGTCAGAACATATATAGCCTCACTACATCAATCATTAAGACGTATGCTTAAACGTAAAGCTACAACTGCCATTGAGACATTAATGGATTGTTTCTGGTTTAACAGGCACCATTGTAAAACTGTATAATAACACCAATGATTTCAACATGAAATATCACAGATGCTGTCAATGTTGGCTAAACATTATACTAGGAAACAGCTACAGAAAATGATTTCCGGCTTCATAGTTTATAGTATAGACCGTCACGATTACATGCTTTAGTGCATGGAGAAGGTAATGTTATGATTGACAATTATACACATAATGTTACCAATTCAAACCTAAAGATATAAACAAATTGCAAAGAAACAAACATTCCATGTAGGTGGCTGATACTATATGCCGTCTTATTTTAAGAACTATTGTTAACCATAAATTATAAGTGCAGTTGTATTTTCAACATGGTTTCTATTAACATTCAGGAATGGGAATGCTTTAAAAATGAACAGATTCTGTTTATAAGTATAAAAGACAAATTTCTTAGATAAAATATAGAGGGACCCTCGGTGGTCGAGTGGTCTAAGTGGTCGAACTACTGTATCAATATCCAGTCAGCACTGAGGTTGTCAGTTCGAATCCCGCACGTGGCAGGTGCACTCGACTCCAATCTTAATTGACTAGGAGTGTCAGTTTTCCTGCTGAAGGTCGGTTGTTCTCTACCGGCACTCCGGCTTCTCTACTAATAAACACTGACCGCCACGAAATAGCACTACATTACTGAAAGTGACGTTAAACACTAATCAATCAATCAATCAATCGATCCAATAAAGAGAAAAACAACAACAGACGTTCACAACATTGTATTCAATGGAATGAATAGTTCCTATGAACTATACTTAAGGCTTGAAAAGTCTCATGTCATGGTGTTCAACATTTTATAAAAAAATTCTCCAAAAATTGTAATTGCAAAATACCAAACAATAATAGGGATAAAGGTATAGAAAATAAGATGCACCAACGGCATCCATTAAGTGTGTGATTCCTGGTATTATATACATGGTATAGTAGCTAGTAACATGAAGTGCTTCGTTTTATATTGATTTTAACAGTTATACAGAGACTGAAATGTACAATAGTTGATTTAATTCTGTTTTAACATATTTAATATTTGCATATTTTTTCTGTTTAAGGTTCGCAAGTTCCAAAACAAATAAAGCAACATCGTAAAAAACTTTAACAATGGAAGGTGGCTCATGCATTGGATTTCTTTTTAAACCTTTATTTCATCAGGTATATATAATAGATTCTAAAGATATCTTTATTTAACAGTTTTTTTTTTAATTTCTAAGATTTACTGTCTTTTGGAATCGTGGAAACATTTCTACATTGAAAACATAAAAAATAATTATGATTTGTCTTCCGCACATTCATGTGTTTCCTCATATTTTATTATAGTCTTAATTTTTCTTCATAAAATGATTTAACCTTTTGTGTTCCAAAATTTATTAAACTGTTTTGGTACCTTTTCTGTAAAATTATTTTGCCAGAAATAAATTTGTACAGATTTGAGGAGGAAACATTTCAATAGTTATGAATTATAAGTGAATGGACCTTAACAGTGTCTTTTATTGAACACTTGTCACCAAAGACATACATCTTTAATACATAGTTTCAATATCTTATTGTAAATTAAAGATGCCCATTACTGGCAGAATAATCAAGTTAAATTTAATATAAATGGTTACAATGATAATATAAAAATAAGAAGATGAGATACTGAAACGAAGCCGGGGTACTGTCTATGGACCCTAAACAGGACTTTGTATCTACAAGACAGCAACCCAACAAGTTTTACTTTAGTCTAAATCTAGGGTAGGGTTCGGCCTATGCTTTCGCTCCAGGACTTCTATTATAGTTATGCCCGACTAGAATATTTTAAAGTTTTATTAGGTATTATAAATTTAAACCTGTGTATTCTGGAACTATATCTATCTGATGTTTATTACACTCAGAGATTCAGTCACAAGTATCTTCTAGAATCTTTCTCGAACGGTGGATAAAGAGGATCTAGTCTGCTCTTGTGGCCAACCAGACGCTAACCTTTGACCTTGACCGCAGTCATACTATCATAGTATCGGGGATCGTTACAAGATATCTAAGGATCTGGCTGTACTAATTTTTACAGGAGAAATCACAAGTCACAAACGCAATAGTTCTGGTAGAAGTTCAGTATATTATTTATCTCCTCGGTTTCATACCACAAGTAACAAGCTGCACCTCGAAGGAATTTCTCTCAGTATATTTATCTCTCGACCCAAATATGAAGAACAATCCCACTCTATCTCTATAGTACGTCCCAGAGTAAAGCTAATACATGTAAATAAGCTATTGGTTTAACAATGAATAAAGGTGGGACAGACCGAGGGACAAAATGTAACTAGCCCGACCTAACAATAATGGTCGTTTCAAGCACGGCTCCACAAATGTTAAGACAGACTTTTCAGAAACTAGTTCTCTATTTCAAGGCCAGTAAGTTAACTAGTATACCAAATATTCAATTAACAAGAACCGGAAAGTAAACCGCTAAAGGGAAGTTGAAACAAAATAAGACTCGTTCTATCCTGAATATGCTTTCACACAAACGGTCTCAGGCCAGGGACAAGGCGTTTCTCTGTAATAAAATAATTCAGTAAAGTACAACTTTTATTAAACAACACATATATGAATCAGCTGCATATCCAGTACAAGTATGATTTTGTAAGTCAATGGTCTAATTCAGCAGTCTTTATAATTATTTCTTAGACCACGAAATTAAATGTTTTGCAACTTTTATTTCTCTAAAGACTCACACTATCGTTCTGCTCAGGGTTTGCATTTAAAACTCGCTTGCTAACGTTTTAAGTTCAAGTCATAGATTTCAGACACATACGAAAATGTAAGCAAATAATGACTACGAACTTTAACTTCTTGTACCAGCAATCTATAAATAACTTTAACCTTAACAACTGACAAGGTGAACAGTTAATCGAATCTCGTTATCCGCAAACTGACAACTTTTTTTCAGTTCAAAAAACTATTCAGAAACTTAACTCATAATTTAACTTATTTAACCAGCGAACTGCTTTCTAAATAAACTACGACTCAACAGGTAAATATTCTAAATTTCCGCTTAAATATTCAATGTAAACCCTGACCCAAAACTAACCAGTTTTAGTCAATCAAAATATACATAAATCGGAGGAGGAACATCTTACCTAAAAACAGTGTAATACACATTTTCTTCAATACACTAATCATAGCATAAAAATAGCGCGAGATTCCTCACCGAGACCACTTCAAAAAATTCGCGCACATGGTGGAAAATTCCCTCTTTACCTATATACGTCTACACACCTGAGAATCTGAGCTGGGAATGATTTCCAGAAGACAATCACTGCACGAGCCAATTTTCACTGGGAATCCAATCGAGCTCGCTGATTGGTTGAGAAAGGAAAAATATTTGGAATGCTAATGCGAGGTTTGATACGTCACTAAAATTTAATGAATGAAAAATTCGGAAAGTAATAAAATAATAATAATCAATCTTTCTGGGAAAATAATTAAAAATACCAATAATGAAATAAATAAATGAACCAAATAAAATGACCAACAAACGTTACAATATGATTACCAATGAATCAATTCTCCAGCAGCGACCAAAAGACATAGACGTTAACAACTATAGGTCAGCGTACGCCCTTCAACAATGAGCAAAACCCATACAGCATAGCCTACTATTAAAAGCCCCGAAATAACAATGTAAAACAATTCAAACTAGAAAATTAACGTCCTGATTTATGTACAAAACAATGAAAATTAATATAACAAAATACCGAACTCCGAGGAAAATTCTAAACGGAAGTCCCTAAGCAAATGGCAAAATCAAAAGCTCAAACACATCAAACGAATGGATAACAACTGTCATATTTCTGACTTGGTACAGGCATTTTCATATATAGAAAATGGTGGATTAAACCTGGTTTTATAGCTATCTAAACCTCTCACTTGTATGACATTCGCATAAAATTCCATTATATTGACAACGATGTGTGAACAAATGGAAAAGAAATATGATTACAAACGACAACCACTTAATTACAGGCTCTTGACTTGAGACAGGCACATACACAAAGTGGCGGAGTTAAACATGTTTCGAGCGCCCAACCCTCCCTAACCAGCTGGGGCATAAGTTTTCTGGTCTCAACTTAGGCTAAGAAAGAGGTAGCAATGTGATCCTCACAGTGTATTCATATTATGATTTATATATTGCTCAATATATGGTTGTAGCCTCTGTTCTCCAGAAGAAAACATTTTCAAATACATTTTCGAATGTTGCACATGTTGAAGATTACATTAAAATGTTTAGAAGCTTTACCTTTTGAACATTATAGATAAAATGCAACTATTTTTTACTGTTCAGATTTTTTGCAATGCTTTTATAACTGTAAAATTGCAAAGGGATAAGTCACATAGAGCTACCTGAAATTGCAAAAATTAATTCATGCAAGAAGTGTCGAATTTACAGTATTAACATTTCTTTCATATGTTACAAATTCTGTCCTTTTCTCGGTGGACTGCAGTGGAATGTTGACCAAAACTATAGTTTTTTTTCCACAGGAAAACATTAAACAGTACAAGTACCTCTTTCCATGTGAATCTATACCTAAGACAGGGAATTTAGGAGGCACCAAAAGCCATGTACATGTATCTTGACTTTTGATAGAACAATATTGACTTTTATTTAAATGGACAAATATCTCTTGGGAAATCAGAGCATGTACACATCTTCCATCGGTCTCTCATTTTCTAATCAATTTGAAATAATCTCTTTAGAGGAGGTCCAAACCTTGACATAGACACAACAATTTATATTTGCAACATTTTTACTGTCTGATGGTATGTAAATAGAATTGCTGTTAAACAATCAATTGGTGTGCAATATTTATGTTTTAATGTATACCTTTTATCATATGCAGATATTCCCATGGAACTTAAGTCTGAGTTTCTTAAGGATATTGAAGTAGGAGAATGCAATATCTTGTCTTGGAACCAGCACTTGATTCATTGTGCCAATCAGAATAGATGCAGACAAACTCTACTAGGCAGTTTGAAGAAAGAAGTTTTTATCATAATGGACTGGGCAATGAAGTTCTGCCCTTATCATTTAGGGGAAAACTGTCTGACTGGTATGCAAAAAAGGCCATAAATTGGCATGTGTGTGTGTGCATTTTCAAAGACGATGAATCAAATCCGAATGTAATAAGCTTATTTTTGATCAATGATGTTATCAGTTGCTTTATAAAAGGGTAAAATTCAAAACAACAAAAAGTCTTTAAATCACAATTTTTTAGGATGTATGTTTATGCTTATAGAATAACTCCATTTAGATTAGAGAACACTTTACAGGAATTATATCCCTTTACACCTTCCAGTATGTACATAATACTTTTGAATGTAAATTCTACAATCTGGTATATCAATTATTTGATTAAAAGACATATCAACTACTTTTCTTGTGGCAAGGTGACTTTTGAAACTGGAAATCTGTACAATCAGGAACTGTTCACCTAGGATTACACAAATTAATGCCTATATAGCTTATTGTATGATCCAGTCAGCCAGGAACCTCAATGCTGACCATAATCTATATTCATTAGTCATTAACTATGTAAATTTTGAAAAATGTAGGGTAAGGTCAATATTTTGTTTTATTCTTAATAGTATGGTATATTAACAATATTTGGCATATAAATTGACTAGGTATGATAAGTCAACAAAATTATTTTTGACCATTTAATCCCTCATCAAAATTTACACTTTCGTAAATAATACACTTAAGGCTTGTTTACATGGATACTATTCTGGCAAAACATTTGTGTGTGTCCAACTTGTTGTTGAAATTCTATTACCTTTAAAGAGAGATGGAGCAAATTGGTTTAATTTTCTTTTCATTTTACAGCACAGGACTTATACCCACATCCGTGACCAGGTGAAACAAGATTGGTTTGCAGTTGTGTCTGTTTTGGAACACAAATTGATATCTGTGAAGAAGCAATTCCTTGTATTACATCAGCTAACCTCAGGATTGAAAAAGCAGGTTATTGTCATTGTGAAAACAACTGGTTATTCCTTGATGTAATTTCAGAAAGAAATGGTAGGATATGCATACCTTCTTATGACATTTGTTCTGCAGAATTAAGTGAAAATGTAGATCATATTTCAAATAATTGCTCATACTGATTATATGTTGTGTTGCAAAGTATACTTTTATAAGGCAATGTACAGAACATAACTTCTAAACTACAAACATTGGACAGTACAACAGTCCACACCAACCACAAACATTGAATAGTACAACAGTCAACACAAACTACAAACAGTGGACAGTACAACAATCAACACCAACAAGAAACAGTGGACAGTACAACAATCAACACCAACCACAAACAGTGGACAGTATAACAATCAACACCAACCACAAATATTGGATAGTACAAAATCAACACCAACCACAAACAGTGTACAGTACAACAATCAACACCAACCACAAATATTGGACAGTACAACAATCAACACCAACCACAAACAGTGGACAGTACAACAATCAACACCAACCACAAATATTGGACAGTACAACAATCAACACCAACCACAAATATTGGACAGTACAATAATCACAACAATCAACACCAACAACAAACAGTGCACAGTACAACAATCAACACCAACAACAAACAGTGCACAGTACAACAGTCAACACCAACAACAAACATTGGACAGTACAACAGTCAACACCAACCACAAACAGTGGACAGTACAACAATCAACACCAACCACAAACAGTGGACAGTACAACAATCAACACCAACCACAAACAGTGGACAGTACAACAATCAACACCAACAACAAACAGCGGACAGTACAACAGTCCAAAGCAACCACAAACAGTGGACAGTACAACAATCAACACCAACCACAAACAGTGGACAGTACAACAATCAACACCAACCACAAATATTTGACAGTACAACAGTCCATAGCAACCAAAAACATTGGACAGTACAACAGTCCATAGCAACCAAAACATTGGACAGTACAACAGTCCACACCATCTATAAACAGTGGACAGTACAACAGTCAACACCAACCACAAACATTGGACAGTACAACAGTCAACACCAACCACAAACAGTGGACAGTACAACAGTCAACACCAACCACAAACAGTGGACAGTACAACAATCAACATCAACAACAAACATTGGACAGTACAACAGTCAACACCAACCACAAACAGTGGACAGTACAACAATCAACATCAACAACAAACAGTGGACAGTACAACAATCAACACCAACCACAAACAGTGGACAGTACAACAATCAACACCAACCACAAACATTGGACAGTACAACAATCACAACAATCAACACCAACAACAAACAGTGGACAGTACAACAGTCAACACCAACAACAAACATTGGACAGTACAACAGTCAACACCAACAACAAAAGTGGACAGTACCACAGTCAACATCAACAACAAACAGTGGACAGTACAACAGTCAACACCAACCACAAATAGTGGACAGTACAACAGTCCATAGCAACCAGAAACATTGGACAGTACAACAGTCCATAGCAACCAAAACATTGGACAGTACAACAGTCCACACCATCTATAAACAGTGGACAGTACAACAGTCAACACCAACCACAAACATTGGACAGTACAACAGTCAACACCAGCCACAAACAGTGGACAGTACAACAGTCAACACCAACCACAAACAGTGGACAGTACAACAATCAACACCAACAACAAACATTGGACAGTACAACAGTCAACACCAACTACAAACAGTGGACAGTACAACAATCAACACCAACAACAAACAGTGGACAGTACAACAATCAACACCAACCACAAACAGTGGACAGTACAACAATCAACACCAACCACAAACATTGGACAGTACAACAATCACAACAATCAACACCAACAACAAACAGTGGACAGTACAACAGTCAACACCAACAACAAACATTGGACAGTACAACAGTCAACACCAACAACAAACAGTGGACAGTACCACAGTCAACATCAACAGCAAACAGTGGACAGTACAACAGTCAACACCAACCACAAACAGTGGACAGTACAACAGTCCATAGCAACCACAAATATTGGACAGTACAACATTCAACACCAACCACAAACAGTGGACAGTACAACAATCAACACCAACCACAAACAGTGGACAGTACAACAATCAACACCAACCACAAACAGTGGACAGTACAACAATCAACACCAACAACAAACAGTGGACAGTACAACAATCAACACCAACCACAAACAGTGGACAGTACAACAATCAACACCAACCACAAACATTGGACAGTACAACAATCACAACAATCAACACCAACAACAAACAGTGGGCAGTACAACAGTCAACACCAACAACAAACATTGGACAGTACAACAGTCAACACCAACAACAAACAGTGGACAGTACCACAGTCAACATCAACAGCAAACAGTGGACAGTACAACAGTCAACACCAACCACAAACAGTGGACAGTACAACAGTCCATAGCAACCAAAAACATTGGACAGTACAACAGTCCATAGCAACCAAAACATTGAGAGTACAACAGTCCACACCATCTACAAACAGTGGACAGTACAACAGTCAACACCAACCACAAACATTGGACAGTACAACAGTCAACACCAACCACAAACAGTGGACAGTACAACAGTCAACACCAACCACAAACAGTGGACTGTACAACAGTCAACACCAACCACAAACAGTGGACAGTACAACAGTCAACACCAACAACAAACAGTGAACAGTACAACAATCAACACCAATCACAAACAGTGGACAGTACAACAGTCCATAGCAACCAAAACATTGGACAGTACAACAGTCAACACCAACTACAAACATTGGACAGTTCAACAGTCCACACCATCCACAAACATCAGACTTTCCAGAAAAATATGCGTACACACAAAGACAAACAACAAAGAACAACCACAAAATAAGGCGGGTTAATAAACCAGTTAACAAAACTTAAAAATTATAGTTTATTTGGTTACCGCTGACAAGTGGATTTATCCAGTTTGATTCTACTTATGCATAATGACCAATTTATGTTCTCTTTCGCTTACAGTCATGGGTTTAACTAATCGAATGATAATTCTTTGTGAATAGTTGTCTTATTTCCAATCTTACAACATATTTTGTATTTCTAAGTGCGATTGGTATTTGTATATCATATGAATCAGACTAAGTATTCTATTTTCTGGTAATTAACAAACAAATAGTTTCTGTTTTCTTATTTCGTTTTAACAAGTTATCTTGTTTAGGTTGCCATATAATAGAGATTATTCACACGCAAATACATCGAGGTACCCTAAAGTAATGGGTACATGTATGCATTTCCTTGTTTCCTTTGGACTTTTAAGAACTGCCCTAAACATTCATTTAGAGAAACAAATCAAAATATATAGAACGAATATAATAATTATTTTAGAAATGTCGATATAATCCGTCATGAAATTATATGTCTTATGAAGGTCGGTTGAAAACAAAACTTTACGACAAAAGAGATAATTTCAGCTTCCCAATTGTGATCTTTCCATTTCTATTTAGCAACATTCCAGCCGCGCCTGCATACGAAGTTTATATCTCCCAGTTGATACGATATTCCAGGGCTTGTATTTCCTATCACGATTTCCTTGATAGAGGGTTGTTGCTCACAAGGAAGCTAATCAACCAAGAGTTCCAAGTGATGAAGTTGAAATCATCCATTCGTAAATTTGATGGACGCCATCACGAGTTGGTTGACCGTTATGGAATATCCGTTTCACAGATGATAGCGGATATATTCCAAACGTGGTAACTACAATTCGGTCCCCTTTCCCTATGTGACCTACCGAATTATACTTATTACCGGGTTTGTACTAACATGAACAACACGACGGAACTAACATGTTGTGCAGGATCTACTCACCCTTCCGGATCACCGGAGATTAACCCCAGTTTTTGTTGGGGTTCGTGTTGCTCAGTCATTAGTTTTCTATGTTGTGTTTTGTGTACTAATGTTTGTCTGTTAGTCTTTTTCTTTTTATCCATGGCATTGTCAGTTTATTTTCGATTTATGAGTTTGAATGTCCCTTTGGTATCTTTCGTCTCTCCTTTATCTCAAGCTATTATTCAATGTCCGCCACACATTGAGACAATATGCATTACAACGTGTTAAGTTATTATCATACAAATTCTATTCGTTAGGAGCATGATTTTTATATAACACAACAGAACCTTCATGTTGTGCAGGATCTACTCACCCTTGCGGAACACCGGAGATTAACCCCAGTTTTGGTTGGTGTTCGCGTTGCTCAGTCTTCAGTTTTCTATGTTGTGTTTTGTGTAATATTGTTTGTCTGTTGGTCTTTTTCTTTTTTGTCTATGGCGTTGTCAGTTTATTTTCGACTTATGAGTTTATATGTCCCTTTGGTATCTTTCGCCTCTCCTATACCTCAAGCTATTATTCAATGTCCGCCACATATTGAGACGATATGCATTACTGCGTGCTAAGTTATTATCATACAAATTATATTCGTTAGTGTGGTATAAGAAGTTAAGGGTAAAGGTCAACACATCTAAGAATTTTATTTCTCCAGAATGTATGACTTGTCAACAAGTTTGGGATACACAAAATGAAATAATATCAAATATAATAACCAATAACATATGTATACCCCATTGTACAAGGGATAAACCAAACACACACACACAGACACACACAAACACACACCTCCACACACCTCCACACACCTCCACACACACACACACACCTCCACACCCACACACCCACCCACACCACACACACACACACACACACACACACACACACACACACACACACACACACACACACACACACACACACACACACACACACACACACACACACACACACTGATGTTTCATTTCTGATTCCTCAACTAAATAAACTTGCAATTGGTTGATATCAAATGATCTCATTAAAAATGTTTCATTAATGAACGAACAATCAGAAATAAATATTCTCATAACAATTATTTCCTGCATTGTTTATTTACAATTCAAAATAGGACAATATAGGTTCACATCCGGCATGGTTTATATCATATAAACTATTTTTAACTTTCAAAATACAACAGAATTTTTCGGAAATGATTCCAAAATACTTCCTCAAATACAATTTGTGTAATATTTAAGATATGAATCGAAATATTGCAGAATATATCAGTTTTGTGTTGTATCTGATAGTTTTATAAGATTGATAGCATCTCAAGCTGAGTGTTTCAGAAGAAGCAGGTATATTCTTTTCTTATAAGATATCGTTTGATATACATTGTAAACGGTGAATAACAAAAGCAATGATTTAAAAAAAATGTAAATGAAAATGAAAATAACACTTTATAAATTGCTTGCGTCCGAAACGTTTCCCTACATTGTCCTTCATCAGGAACACGTAAACCAAAACGCTTGAAAGCCAGGGATTCACAAACACATAAACACGGGACCTTTTCATTCAATCCCGGCTACAGATCCGTGTGCGTAGGAAAATCGGTATTCTTTGCTTGAATTTATTATTTTCTAATAACACAACGGAACCTACATATTGTGCAGGATCTACTCACCTTTCGAGTACCAGAGATTAACCCAAGTTTTTGTTGGTGTTCGTGTTTCCTAGTCTTTAGTTTCTATGTTTTGTGTTGTGAACTATTGTTGGTCTTTTCTTTTTATCCATGGCGTTGTCACAAATGTCGGCATACTTTATTTTCAAGTCGGATATGTCATTGATATAAAAATATTTTGTCAGAAAAAATTTTGTCGACGTATGCGCGGTATGATATCAATGGAAATTTACATGTTTTGAATAAGTTCATAAGAACATCCAAATATGTGCTATTTGTGAGGCTGATTTGTCAAATTTCTACACAAAGATCTTTTTCTTATTTAGTCATTGTTTAGCTATGACTAATTATCATAATGGAAATTTTTATTCAAAATTTTAGCTAGAAATAAGGGGCTATATTGTGGCTGTATCGAACCTACCCATTTATAAAAGAGAGGCGAAGGATACCGAAGGAAATTGAAACTCATAAGTCGAAATTAAACTGACAACGAAATCGCTAATAAAGAAAAGACAAACACAAAACAATACACAAAACAACATAGAAAACTAAAGACTGAGCAACACAAACCCACCAAAACTGGGGTGATCTCAGGTGCTTCGGAAGGGTAAGCAGATCCTGCTCCACATGTGTCACTCGTCCTGTTGCTCATGTAAGTACAGACCCGGTGATTTGTCTAATTCGGTAGGTCACATATGTATACACAATCCTCGATAATGAATATCTATATATCTTTGTTTTCTATTGTAGTGGAGGATTAGAACAATTTTGTTGCGATAATTATGTAAAAGAAATGGATTTTGTGTTGGTAAGACATTGATTTTCTGATAATATTTGTTTTGAACTTACAAAACCTTTAATTCTTGAGTGATTTCTATTTCTGAGAATGTTTTCCGATGATTTCACTGCCCTTAGTCTCAGATTGTAGTCTAGTAAATTAGTGAATTACCATTAAGTATTTCCAGCAGTACGGGTTTCTACGAAAATTGTTGAAGGCGGATACACATGACCAAAGGTTATCCAATGGAAATATAAGTTTATATAATGGGATAGTTGCCTGATTGATAAAATTGATCCGTCCTCATTTTATTCAGTCTCCTCTTAAATATATTGATTGATTGATTGATTGATTGATTGATTGGTGGATTGGTATTTAACGCCACTTTCAGCACTGCTGTGCTATTTCGTGGCGGACAGTTTGTACTGATGGATGAAGAAAACCTCCAACCTTTAGTAAGAAAAATGACAATCCTAGTCAATTAATATTGGAATAGAGCGCACCTGCCACGGCCGGGGTTCGATTTCATATCCTCAGTTTTGACAGGCTTGTGATACAGTAGTTTGATTAGGCAACTCGGCCATCGAGGCCTTCCTCTTAAATATTTATTCTACGCATAACATGAATTTGTCATTGTAATTCACTTGTTTGTCTTTAATTTACGATTATATTTTCGAAGGAATGTTCATTAGAAATCTATATAGAGTTCGAATATATGAGATGTTGTATATTTGCCTGAAACACTTTTGAACCTTCTTGTCAATTTCGGCAGACTCATATTTCCCGATTTATGGTGCCGCCATATGCTTTTCATCATAAAGTACAAAATGGTCAGTGTTGAATGAATCGGGAAAACATTTTTGTTAAATAGACCATTCTGAGATATAAAACTATTTATGTAAGTAACGGTTTACTATTTGAAATAAAAGGTGAAATTGCTCGCAATTAAAATTGAAGCGGACAACATTGTGTAGTCATTGTGTATCAATATATCTGTCATTAGTATTCATATACACTCAATCCTGAATTTACTAATTTACTGATTTATGATACCGTAATGTAATTTCTATTATTAAGTATACTGGCATATGGTAACTTTTGGTTGATGCGAACAAACAATGTTATACAATCAATCGTGAGATATCTTAACTATTGATTTTTAGTGACGGGTCAGATTTAAGACTAAAAGATTAAGACTAAAATTGATGCGAACGAATTTCTGGGTCATTGCGTACCAATACTCCTGTCATTTGTATTATACAATCCATTCTGAATTAACAAATTTACTGATTAATGATACCACTATATTTTTTTCATAATAAATTACAATATATGATTTTCATAATAAATTACATAATTAATTTTCATAATAAAATAAGTAACATCTAAAATTCCACTTTATTTTAAAATCAGTCTGTTCCTATTGTATCCTACAGTTACACCAAAACCATTGCACCCAAAGTATGTAACTATAAACAAGCATTGCAGGACCTTGATTTAGAACAATACCTAAAAACCCTCTGGCATGTGACTGTTCCCACTTGCCTTATACTAGCCCCTCTGGCCATGTTATTTCTGGAGATCTAAACATAATTCAACACGAACATCTCCGAAAGGTGATATCTCATGGCCCTAAGTTTAGAGAACCCCAACACATCAATTGGAACCATAACTTCAAAATAATTATGGATTCCATTGAGGACTATGCCAGAGCATGGGCTAAACGAGAAGAAGTTGAACTGGACACTTTGTCAGAATGGGTCAAACCAATCAGGTCTCTGATAAAACGTCGTATTCATAAGTTGAAAAACTGTGTGAATAATCGACCAAAGTCCGTTTTCAGAGACAAAGTGGCTGTGAATTGTCTATCATCTCTTCACGATAAGTATGTTGTTGTTCCTGCGGACAGAGCTTCAAATAATATTGTCTTTGTATGTAAATCGTACTACTACGGGTGTCTTGTAAAATAATTAGGAATACATGAGCACTCAGGTTATCCCACATACAAAAACATATCATTTGACAAGGATGAGATTTTGGCGAATCATAAGTCCTTCATGGCTTCAATGAACATTACATTGAACAACAAATCGGAGGACTTACTTTGTTTGTATTTGATACCGCTTCACAAAATTCCGTACAAACAACGGTACATTGCCGGCTGATCTGCATGTTCGACTAAAAATTGTCCATTAGATTGACAAAAATTCTGTCCGCAGTGAAAGAGGTTTTTAGAAATACTGTGAAACTGTTTACTCGCGTAGTGGTATTAACCATATGTTAATTCTAAAAACTCTAAAGAACATCTGGATAATTTCAAATCTCGATCTTTTTCTGAGATAAGATCTATCAAAACTTTTGTTTTTTCTTCAACGCTGTATATCATCATTCCGAATGTGAACTTGATAAATCGTCTAAAACAAATAATCAACAAAGCTTTTCAACATAAAAATGGTAGCATACGCTATACATTTATTACTTTGGGATACCATACGGCATATTTTGTTAATAGTGAACAAAAGGTAAAACATGATATACAGAGAAACAAGTGATCAGTATGCTGGAGTTATTGACAACATATTTGTTGAATTTGAGGTAGACTTTTCAACAAATTGTCGGCATTCTTATGGGAACGAACTGTGCGCCTCTCCTTGCCGACCTCTTCTTATTTTCATATGAGTCAGAGTTCCTTCAGGCACTTGTCAAAACAAGAAGATCAAAGAAGCCAGGTAATTTAATTTCAAATTCAGATAAATTGATGATGTTCTTTCCATTAACAATAGAAACTTTTCTGATTGGGTTCCATTAATATATCCCCAGAACTAGAAATTAAAGAAACAA
Organism: Mytilus coruscus; assembly: GCA_017311375.1. NCBI lineage: Eukaryota > Metazoa > Mollusca > Bivalvia > Mytilida > Mytilidae > Mytilus > Mytilus coruscus. Next base: position 103,230 of record JAASAO010003564.1, read on the forward strand.
CAGACACGGCTTCTTCCGCCTCATTTTAGACCTATGCCTCGAATTTGACATACACGGTCATCTCAATACTAGAATCTATGACAAACGAGACGATTTTAATTTTGAAATTATCAATTTCCCCGACCTTAGTAGCAATATACCAACTTCACCTGTATATGGATATACATTTCCCAACTTATTCGGTATTCAAGAGCTTGCAGCTGCTACTCAGACTTTGTAAAACGTCACCAGTGTCTGAGCAGAAAGTTGATGAACCAGGGTATGTCAAAGAACGTCTCGTCCTTTTCTTAAAAGTTCATCGGAAGGTACCAATACCTTGTTAATAAAAATATTCAGTATCAACTTAACAAATAATACACGATGGTCTTGAATTATAGATTCTGGATACTGACGAGGTTTATCATCTTTTAAAATAACGTTTTAAAGTTTTCTTTTATTCGTCTTTTGAATATTACTTTTACTGTTTAGTCTAGTGTTGGTGATATCCATTTGACGTGGCTCGGTACTTGTACATCCCGTCATTGTGTTATTGTGCTCTGGTAAATTTTTGTATTCTTGTCTTTCATTTTGCTTATGTGCTTTGTCTATATGCCTTTTTGTGTTTCTTTGTTGCATATTTGTTTGTTTTTATAGTGATTAAGATTATAACACAATGTTGACTGTTGTACCCCTATTTTGACATTTTTACCTATTATGTCTGTTTGTTTTGTTCACACATCGTTGTCAATATAATGGAATTTTAAGCGACTGTCATACAAGTGAGAGGTTTAGCTAGATAAAAATTAGGTTTTATCCACCTTTTTACATAAGAAAATGCCTGTACCAAGTCAGGAATATGACAGTTGTTATCCATTCGTTTGATGTGTTTGAGCTTTTGATTTTGCCATTTGATTAGGGACTTTCCGTTTTGAATTTTCCTCGGAGTTCAGTATTTTTGTGATTTTACTTTTAACGGTCGAACATTGTTTGTTTTACATATCTTGAGATATGGAAACTATCGGATTTATAGTGTAGGTTCAGAATTTTCAATAAAAGAGGAAATGCTGGTACTCTAAATTGATGCGGACAAAATGCATAGTCATTGTATACCAATATTGCTGTGAATTGTATTAAACAATCCATCCTGAGTAAACAATTTTCCTGATCTAATATACCGTTATATCAGTATAAGGGTTTCAGAATAGACTACAAATATGGTCAGTGTTGGTTGATGTGGTCAATACCTTTTATTTTTAAAACCATCTTGAGATATTAAAACTTCTGATGTTTAGTGACGGTTCAGTATTTGGAATACAAAATGCTTGCACTTTAAATTGATGCTGAAACATTTTGTCAACAACGTACACATATGAACAGTGTTAATTTATGCTGACAAACATATCTCGTATACGAACCATCATATATACATGTATCTAGACTAAGATTTTTAGTAGCGTTTCAGTTTTTAAATAAATATGGCTATTATGAATTAAAGCCGATCATAAAATTTAGAAACTGTACACCAACATTGTTCCATCTATCATGTGTATATAATATATTTTACGTACCCTAGAGTTGTTGCCTTTGTTAATCGATGCTATCTGATAACCATGTTTTTCAGCTTACCTTAAACATTTTACATGAATTATAATCGACTTGACAAATTTGATATTTATTGATATATACAATGAACTTTAGCTGTTTTTTTCAACCTAGGTTTCGAATATTTTACTAAAACAGGCCTATATAACCTTAACCTGGTTTACCATATCTTAATTATCTTAACCATTCTCTGTTTGGTCATGACTATTTATGTACAACTGTTCCGTATACAGCAAAATATCCCTCAAAGTGTGTGCTAGGCAGAAAGGCCGAAAGTACTTATGTTTTACGTCATGGTGTGACCGTTGGCAGAGTAAACTCATGACGACTTCAAAATTTTGATGCAACTTACTCTCAATAGATCCATGACAGTTTTAGTGGATTTTGAAAGATAAATATTTATTCTCAGTTTGGCCTTAGATGTATTGTCATTGACATTTCTGGTGAGTTTTTGCCAATAAGAATATCAAAGGTCATGACCAACAAAAGCTGAAAAAACTGCATTATTTTAAATTGAAGTAACATGTTCGATTATAGTATATTAATGAACAAGAGAGACATTTGGTATAATCATGATAATGAGACAACAACTAAAATGACAAAAGAAAAAAAACATTGTGACATGCATTCTCCAAAATTAGCAAGGATCGATTGCTTATATTATATATCAGGCTCTAAATCGCGCATACTATAACTAAAGGAATGTGTAACTATTAACATAAGATATTATGTAAACATAACGAATGGTTATGCCAATTTTCTAATAAAATCAAAATATGTTTTTACTAAAGGTCAACAAACTTAAACTGTCTTAACTGTGTTTTCTTCAATTATTTGAAAATGAACTAATGAGAAATGTTTCAAACAAATTATTATGGAACTAAAATTCATTAAACATTGAAGTATTTACTTTGAACATGACACATCTTCGTTGATTTAGAAATGACTTCAGATATACCAAACTTTTAATTCAGTACGCCATATAGTTAAATATACAAGGCTTAACTTGTTGTACACCAGACGCGCTGTTTGACTACAAAACCATTCCAGTGACGTTCGAATCAATAAAGTTAAAGTAAAATAAAGTACGAAATGGAGGAGCATTGACAACCTAAAATGCCGAAAGGTTTTGCCAAATACAGCTAACGTAATCTATTTTGGGGTAGAAAATCCTGAGTATTTCGAAAATTCAAAGTTTCATACACGTAATCCGAAACAGTTTGTATATGTCTAAATCACAATATAACATCGGTTATGAAAATACCACAACATTAAAGAGGAGAAGTACCACTGATAAATATGTGATGCAAATATATGTTATATTTTTAATATTGTCATTTTACAACTTCATTTTACGTTTCTATAATATTCAATATTCATACCATAACCGACAAAGTAGTATCTTGTTCCTACCAATTCGTCCAAATCAATTTTCGCAGCTTATATGTATAGATATTGTTCTTCACAAGTAAGGACGGGACAAAAATTTATGATATACGCCATCAGATGTCTCTTTTGTATTGTAGATATAATGTTTTCGATTTAATATTTGGTGATATCTTCAATTCGTTAAGCATGATTTGCACTTATGTATTGTTATGAACAGCTATGACAAATGTGGTCCTTACCTCTTCAATCTAACCTGTTTGTTTTGTCATTAACGTTTTTATTATGCTTCCAATTTCAAACTGATGATCAGAGCACAAACAGTTCCTGCTCTTTTCATTCTTGTTAACACTCATATTTATAAAATAATCAAAATAAATCAGAATCATGAATTTGTTTCTTTGCAGAATGTGAGGCCGGTTCAAAATCTACGAATGAAGAACCTTGCATTCATTGCAGTCAAGGGACGTACGGCAGGAAATGTAACAGTCTATGCAAGTGTAAAATAAACGAAAGGTATCATAATTCCAGTCGTATTTTTATTGAGCATATATATTGTTTTAAATGTAATAATACAAACTAAACATGTACGACAGTATCAACAAGATCGTATCCTTGAAAAGAACTATCAAGATGGCGTATTATAGTTGCTTGTTTAGATTGTGATCAACATCATTAAACATGGGAGCAAGTAAACATATTATTTCACCAATTGATATTTAAACATACTTTAAAGAGTGACGGAAACTCATTCATACCCTTTCAAAAACATAGTACGAAGTCGTTATAGTTCGTTATAGTGAGTAATTTAGTCATTAGTCAATAGATTTGGATTTATTTCAAACAGATAGTTACTTTTAACTTTGTTATAACGGACTAAAGAATCATTGAATAATATATTATATTTAAATAGCTAGATTCTCAGTGCAAAACTACTTTAAATGCATCTCAAATACATAATCAGTTATCGGCCAATGACATTGATCAGATTGATAACTAGCATCATACAACTACTGTAGCTTTATTAAGTATGCAATAAGGTGATTGATGCTTGACCTTGTAATAGAGGGCAAGATCAGGTGTCAGAAAAAGAGTTAAAATATTACATAACAAAACAGTTTTATTTACGGTTTTGAATACTTGAATCGATGTTAATCATTCTTTTTATACGGAATACTTAAATGATAAATACAATAACAAACAATCTAGAGAAGGTTAAATGTATGAAAATCATGTTTTTGCAAATTTAACTGATCTCTTTCAGTCTTTAGAACAACTTTTTACTACTATATTTGTCTACATTTTAATTAATTTTCTGATTTCTCAACCTCCCAACTTGGAATAAAATCAGCATGCATCATTTAAAGCATATTTTGTAAATGCCAACTTGTCTTTTGACATGTTGTGAGTAACTTTTTTGACAAAGCAGTAACGAACACTCCGCAAGGAAATCATCGCAAAGGAGATTATGTTGTTAAAATATCGAATGAACTTAACAATCTCAAAGTATCTTCTGTCTTTCATGAATTTCATCTCGGGGTCGGATCCACAGCTACAAATGTAACTATAATACCATCTGCTCTTTAGCCAGATGCTCCTAGAAGGTGGTACATTGAATTTGTGCATTTAGATTCCATAAGTATGAACATTTACTTAAATAAAAAGTAAGTTACATGTTTTTTAAGAAAAACTAAACGCGATAGTGGTTGGGTTGTGTGATACAGGGGATGATGTTTCGATCGGTCGATGTTTTGCCTTTTGTATTTTTGTTATAAATATTAATTAATATGTTATTGTTCTTAAACATGAATATCATTTAAGGGTATTAGCTGTCATATTCATGTTAACCGATTTGACCATAATTCTCATATTTTTCAGAACATACTAAAACGTTTATCTTTATTTAAAAAGTCAAAAGAAACAATTAAGAATGCATGGGCTCGCAATTATGTATCAGTATTTCGTATGTATTTTAGAACAGATGCAATCTACTTATTCATCGAGATGACATGCGAGGACTAACAATAGTCATATAGCCCGATATAAACATAAATATTGATATAAATATATAGATATAGCGAGCACGTGCAATCCGATTTTTTAGGTATGTTTGATTTCATTTTATAATTTAAAATATATGTAAATCATCTTTTACCTGTAAAGAGTGATTTCATGTGGGCCTGATCAGACACCGATATTGGTTTTCTTAGTGTATCCCTTGTTTCAATTTCCAATGTTGATATATAAGGAATAAACATGTGATCACTTAAGTCTCAGGTAAAAGGCACTGAGAGCTCTGATATCGAAGTGTTATGTTTGTGTATTGCGGCAACATAACTACTAACAAACATTTATTATGTCATTACATTTTGTATATCCTGTACCTGTATTGTTATCATTCACTCAATGTTAGCAGTTTCAATCATACATTTATTGAGGATAATGTATATATATATCCTGGAAAAAATGGTTTTACTTGAGAAGGTTTAATTAAAATTGAATGCAAGTTAACCAAGAAATTGGTTAATACAAATACAATAAATACTAGATCGTTTAGTTAATGCTAACTTGCATGTAAGGCTAATCATCAATGCACTGTGGTGGATTTCATATTATTCCTTTGGTTCCCATTTTCGTGGATTTCCTGGGACTGTTTTATCATAAATAAAGTGATCAGTGAAATATAAATTGCATAAAGACTTGTATGCAGCAAAATCAAATGTACATGTTTTGCTCTATCCACAAATAAGCTGCTGTACACAATAAAGCGTGTGTTCAAAAGTGCCATTATATTTCATCTCGATTAAAGAATAAACGCAAATGAACCAACAGAAGAAACTACTACATGTATGTTGACTGTAGCTTGTCCGCGAACACGTCTTATATTTGAATAAGTTGTAAAAGCTCGCGATATTTAATGTTTCTATATGTCTAATTGTTTTATTCTATATTGGTAGATGTGATAGGGTATCTGGATGTGTACTCGGTAACACATTCTTTACTTCAAATGTTATATCTGGTATGTACTATATGTCTTTTATATTCACAAACCTATTTAGCAATAATATTTAACGTCATTTGAAATTAGTACTATCTATAGATATAGGAAGATGTGCTATGATGTATAAACCATACTGTACATACATCATGTACATCATCAGACTTGCAATCAGAACAATTTGTACTTCCGGCCTTTACAGAAGCCCTTTCGTAACAGTTTACAATAGTGCTACATGTAAGTGCAAAACAGTTGAAATTTCTATAAATTTCGAAAACATTTCACTTGACATTGATAAAGTGAATATGCATATTTAAAAAAGGAGTGTTAAACTGAAGTTACAAATGCAAAGTTGTATAGGGACTGTTCAATCTAGTGGATGTTGCTGTTATAAACATAAAAACAAATATTATGATTATTGTATGAGTTTAAAAGAGAAATTAGATTGCTGAGAACATTTGAAATGTATATTCAAGTCTTCAGGAAACGAATACTAATATGCTTTGTATTGTTAATGAAATAATAATCGGATCTATTTTGTTATTTATACTCCTTTTCAACAGAAGATCGGGAGTACACGTTAAATGTCAATTTCAAATGAAACAACGTGTATCTTTCGTTCTTAGGTGGGAGATTTTTTATCAACAAATCTGCAGACTCGCAGAAATGCAAACGGATACTTACAACACACAAGTACTGTCATTAGTGACAACTCAACAACTGGATTTACAAAAGGTATTAGTGCATTTCATTAGCTTACAAGAGTAGAAAGCATAGACCAGTTGACAATTCAATTGTATTTTTGATACGCATTTCTTCACTACATGTGGAACAAAAACATATTTTACGACATGTATATATATATATATATATATATATATATATATATATTATGACCTCGTGGTCCTCTTAAGAAAAAAAAAAAATACACTGTTTGACTGTGCATCCAATTAAGCTTTTTGGGTTTGCAATGAGGTATAGGTTGCCTGTTGTATTGGTTGGTAATTTTATTGTTGATTAGTTATTTAAACTTTTAATCAATGGTACAAGACAGCAATTTCAATATGGGATGTTAATTGCTGTTCTCAAACACATTGATCTTACTTATGATATGTTTTAAACCAATGACTTATGAAATATTCTAATGTCTTCTATAATTTTGGCACACATTGAATTTGTTCATGGGAATTATTCAACTAGATAACTTGACTTTGAGAAAATCTAATAAAATAGAAATTCAATAATTTTCTCTCATTATTTTTCTATAGATATTGAATTCGATACAGAAAGAAAATAAAAGTTTCACAAATGTTTACAATGAGGATTTTATTTTATATGCTGATGATTAAAGTATTCAAATATATTTAGAAAACAATTGTTTAATTTGAACATTAGATATCCCCATACAATTATCGGGTAACCTACAGTTTGCCAATAACGTCAATATGGAGCTTTTAATGAGATTCTCTTAAAAGTTTAACGAGGTTCCAACTCATTAAAACATAAGAGTAATTCGACAATCAGACAAATAATTTTACACTATACGGAATTCATATGCAGGAGTGTGCTACTTACGCAGAAACTGCTCCAACAGAGTTATGAGGAGGAAAGATTAAAATGGCACTCCGTAAATTTTATGGACACTATCATGAATTGGTTCATCTATACGATGTGTCTGTGTCTAAACAAACTAATGACATTTTACCACGTCTTAGATTGTGGTTTAACATCTATGTCGTCTGTCTGCTAAGTACCGAACGTGACCTATTCCCGAATATGACTGTGTTACCGAGTGTGTATTTGCATTGCTATACAACGTGTCTCGGTATTTTATACATCCAACATTCATGTATTTAGTTTTGATGTTTATGTTGTGGTTTCGGTTGGATAATGTGTTATGTCTTATCGTTTGTAGCCTGAATTGTATTATAAAATAGCCTTTCAATACCTTCATTGTCATGATACTTGTTTGGACTGGTATTGTGAATATAATTGTATGTAGTTCAAGATTACATATTCGTTACGTAAGTGCGTCATTGTTTGTGATGTGCTGTGCTGTCTGTCCTTGATGGAAGATGGTCTTTGGTGTTTAGCGTTTTGCATGTTGTGTCGACTATTATATTATTTGTTTGTGCGTTTCTCTGTGATGAGTGTTCTTGCGTGTGTTTGTGCTGTATTTCTGTCACGTAGTGTTGTCATTTTAGCGATATTTTTAACATTGCCATATAAGCGGGAGGTTTGGCTAGCCATAAAACCAGGTTCAACCCACCATTTTTCTTAAAATGTCCTGTACCAAGTCAGGAATATGGCAGTTGTTATCAAATAGTTCGTTTCTATGTATGTTGGCGTTTGTTTTGTTGCACTTCAGTGTTCATGATGTTCGTTTGTTTTCCTCTTATGGTTGATGTGTTTCACTCGGTTTTAGTTTGTAACCCGGATTTGTTTTCTCTCAATCGATTTATGACTTTTGAACAGCGGTATACTACTGTTGCTTTATTTATTTTGGGGTCCATTTTAGGATCGTGATACTTACAATATACCATATATTATTTTTGTCTCCTAAATGTCATCTTTATTTGTTTTTATCATATACTATGAAATGGTAACATTTGTATAAATATATTATATTAATTATAAATTATAATTTTATATAAATTTAAAATTGTCTTTTTAAATGAATTTGAAACTATTTTGGGAAGGGTCTAGTTCAAATGTTCAATATTAATTATGTGGTTGCTTTGGTGTTTGTGAAATGACTTACTATGAACGTGTATATTTAGTCAATTGTGCATTGATAACTTACTTTTCATGACGAAATAGAATTTGCCAAAAATGCTGATTATTCATCAAAAGTTATGCTTAAAAAAACTGCCTTTATAAAAAAAAAAAAAAGACTGTGGTAGGTGAATTGCTATTTGTTTCGGTGCTAATTAACGATTTTATGGGTATATCCCTTTCCAACTGATGTTCTATCAAGTTTGCTCTTATGTTGAGTTGTTACGCAATTATCCACGAGAATTATTATTGTGCGCTCCTAACCCTGTTAAACCCCGTCGCATGTGTGTGTCATAGGCCAGTGGTTGTAATTGGTTGATGTCCGCCATATTTGCTTTTTGGGTACTTGTTGAAGAACTCAGGTGGACATTTTATTACTGACATCTTTTTCCTATACGAGTAAGTTTTGTCTGTCATGCATAAAATGTCTAGATCGGTTATTTTATCTTGTCATATTTATTGGAGACAACGTACAAATTAAGGGGAATGAAAATGCAACAGTGGTTTCGTAAATTCATAAATTCATTTGAAAGAGTCTTATAAAACGAATTGTTGCAGTCTGAATGGAGCACCATCGGTGACTCAATGGGTTAATGGTTTCTTGCGTGATTCCTACATTGAAAGATATGATACGCGAGATTAGAAACAGATCAAGGTAAAAGAGCAAATGTTTAGTGTCGTTTAAAATTCGCTAATACTAATAAACTTGGAAACTTGAAAACTTCTTAAATATGTTTGAACAATATTCTGTGTTGAAGAAAATATCTTTCGTAAGGGCGTTTTAAATTAAATATATATCATCTGACGTTGAACTGTAGATGTTGCTCTTAAAAGTCTTAATAGTTTCGATTATTTTGGATCGCTAATTTTACAGTCAAATCGATGTCTAAAGTTGAAAATGGTAATACTATTGGTATACCGATTGAATAAATTTAAAGTATATGCCACATTCTATTGACTCTCAAACGCTATATTTGAAATCAAATTAACTTCTTGTTTTAATCACAAGCACCGTTTGATGACTCACTAGCATTAAACCAGGATCAACCAGCATAGAAACGAACGTGTTATTTTCAAATGGTAAATACACACAATTCTAAAATATTGAAACGATTTTTCACTGAAATTTTATGTTCTGCCGATTTTAATTTAGAAAGCTGACTCCTAGAGCATTTTTGTTTATTTTGTGCTATTATCTTACATTTTACATAAATAAAATACTGCTCAGGAACAAATACCAGAAGTGTAGCAAACAAATCATTCAGAATTTCAATGAATCGGGTCAATGAAACGTACATTCCCAACAGGGATCTATAGTAAATCATTATGATATTGATACAGTGGTTTTGTAAATAAAATATTAATGTTAGACGTATGACTCTTAACAGCTTTCTCGTCTTGAATAAATAATCATCATACAAATATTTTAGAAGTCTGCAATTATTTAAGGAAAACAAAATCTTTGAAAGCAAGTTTTGTATTAAAAGTCATTAAAACTAAAAGGCGTATGCATTTTCGCCAGACATGCGTTTCGTCTACATCAAACTCATCAGTGGTTTTCAAATAGTTGGTTGGTGAAATAAAATACAACAAGAATTTAGGTGTTTTCGTGCTAACCAGTACCCGACTCGTATTTCATAGACTATCGACTGCACATACATTACAACTCATCACTGTTGAACTGCAAACCAAATATGATGTCAATCTGTTCATTTTGTTTAGAAAAGTGAGATGAAATTTGTAAGTCCATTTAACATAATGACAAAAAAAAAAAAAATGAAAAGTATCGACAAAGAAGGACTGGGTATCCGACTTACCGATAAAGTGCCCCAAAAAGTTACAACTCATCACGGCTGAGCTCCTGATCAAATATGATATCTTTTTCAGTAGTTGTTAAAAAAAGTGACAACATATTGGACAAGCAGACGAACGAACAAAAGATGGATGTACGAACAACGTAAAATGACATATAGCCCTCCTTTTAAAGTGGGATATAACAATACGATAGGCGTCTTAAATTTGTAGCTAGTATTCAAGAGATTCAGTGAACGAAAAGGTACATGTAAACACTCGGTTACTACTATGTAGTGTTTTGATAACCACAATCAAAATTAAAGTAAGGCTTGCGACTTGATGTGTATATTATCCATAAGCAGTTATCATTACGTAGAAATAAAATGGAAAAGAATTAACCACGAAATGAAAATAAAACAAATAAGACATTAGTTTGCTATTCTATTTCAGAGCATTTTACCAAAAAGAGATAATTGTTTATTCTGTTGGATCAAGTAGTATTATATTGATAATTACCTTGTTGTGTTTTTGATTGTCTGGTTTTATAAAACAAAAGAAAAACAGTGACAAAAGTCGAATCTCCACTCAGGATATTCATGACAGAAATGCTAATGAAGAAGAGGAAGTTTGTACGACAGTATTAACGAGGACGAGATATATGATGACAACATTCAGATTACATACTCTCAGGAAAGTACAGAAGTTGTCAACAGCCAGACATCAGATTCAGAGGATCGTCTCACAAATCTGAATGTTCTGGTTATCTACATCCTACACGACTGTTACAAAAGACTTTGAAACACACAGTTATTGCACACAGATCAAATCCTACGACAGCAGCAGTTCATCCTCTGTCATTGATGACATGAAAAGAGATTCAGGATATACTCATCCCTATCAACAGCTAGATGTAGAAAAAAGGTTGAATCAAAAGCCGAGTACTCAAAACTTGTTAAATATTTAGAACTCATTGACATTACAGAATCTTCAAGCATGTCTAAAGTTTATCAAACAAAACAATTCTATCTAGTTCAAAACAAAATGAGCAGAACAAAATGATGTCGCTGTGTTAAGCCCCTTTTAAACAATAATCGCAGTCCTTGTGTTATCAAGAAGATCACAATTCCCTCTCATCAATCGTTAGATTTTAGATTTCAGCCTGTGCGATATTTCTCTTCGTTTTCTGCATTTGATCCAAGGAGTGATAATAGCATCGATAATGAAGCAATATCAAATTTTAAGCATATGTCAGTTTAGTTACTTATATGTAAAGCACATTGCTTTGGAATGTAATGCTCTTATAACAGCTAAGAAAGCTTCATGTACCAAGGACATTTTGAGTCTGCTTGCAATATTTTGTGCCTTTTATATCCTTCTTCTAGTATTTTTAAATGATAACTTAATAAATGATTACCCCACCGGTTTTCATCAACGTACATCATGCACTTATCTGGAAAATTCTTTGTACGTTGTTGTTTGCTTTTGTTTTTGTCTTTTTGGAGGAGTCAGGTGTTGGAGATAGAAGTGACATTTTGTACTTCTCAATGTTAATCCTGCTATCCTTTTTATGAATGATTTCATAAAATCAAATTAATCTACAGCCATGAAATCAAGGACATTACTTTAATTACAGCGTTTATTTACTAAATATTTATGTAATATACAACTTCCTATACATACTACATGCAAACAATAAGTTGAACAAGCTAAATAGTATCGCAGGATGCAATATTCATCTGTGATACGTTATTCGTCATTAGTTGGGATTGATGTTTGAAGGAGTTTTAGATTTAACGAAAACAATCAAATGTGACAAAAAACCATGACGCAAGATTTCATGTTTTTATATTGACGAACTCAATTCCTTATCATTCACATTAGATGTAACTGATATACTGGTTATGAAAGAGGTAATAACACATATTTTCCTTGATATCATCATACTTATATTTTTTGAAAACAAGGTATTAACGTTCTTCGGACAAGTTTTATAAAAGCGTCTTTGACTCATCGGCATATTATAACTGAATGATATGCCAACCCAATTTGCAGGTGAATATATAAGACAAGGACACGGACCTGTCATTTCTTCTACTTTTTATGTTCTGTTAAGTATATACTATCACACCCTAAAGGTTACAACAGTAAAGTAAAGACTACCTCAAGTCTTGTCTTACATCTAGAATTTCATAATAATTACGGTTGCTTGTGACCGCAACTTTATGACAAAAGAGATTAGTTCAGCTTCCCAATTGTAAACTTTCCATTTATATTTCGACTGCATACGGTGTATGTATCTCTCAGTTGATGTGTTTTAAAAAGCTGGTATTTCTTATTATGATTTCCGCGAAAAAAGAGTTGCGGCTTACAAGGTAACAAACGGTTCCAAGTGATTGGGGTTGAAGTCATCCCATTGGAAATGTTAAAGGCGCCATCACGAGTTGGTTACCTGTAATAAAATATTAGCTTCAAACCCATCCTCTTTTCCTGGAATAATTCTTTAGCAAGAATATCCTTCTCGATGAAACTAAAATTAAAGACAAATGGTATTGTCTAACCATTGTTAAAAACAAGAAACATAGTTAGATATGACGTACAAATTGTCGAAATTTGTCAGAGCTGGATTTAAGTTTGTTTCTATTCAGATGATTACTATTATTATTATAGTATTATCAAAGAAGAGGTACAATTTGAATCGGTGTTTTATTTCCGGTAAAATAGCCGAAAATAAAATAGTTTGATAAAACATTCGTTTGTTACTTTTGTAAATTCTAAATGCAGGCTTTTGAAAATGATAATATAAGCTTCTTGTTTCTTTTATGTCTTTATTATAAAAATAAATGTCTTATTAATTTTTCTTGCGTTCGAAGCATTTTTTAATGTATGTTGTATAATTAGTTTGAGCTTCCTCTGTGCATATTGGAATTTTGTTAGTTCTTTATCAAAGACTTTAAAAATAAGTCATTTTATTAAGAAAATGTTTGATTTCTAGTGATAAAGTCAGCCGTACGAAATACAATCTCGCTAGCTTTCAGTAAACATGGTACATGCAGTTATTTCCAAATCGGTACTTATAATATAAAATAAAAAGCTGTGGTATGATTGCTAATGAGACGACATTCCATCAGAGACCAATTGACTTAGAAGCTTACAACTATAGGTCACCGTACGGCCTTCAGCGATGAGCAAAACCCATACTGCGTAGTAAGCCATCAAAATCCCTGAAATGACAAATGTAAAACAATTAAAACGAGAAAATTAACGGCTTGATTTATGTAGAAAGCAATAAACCAAAAACTAATATAATATTCAACAACAAACGACAACCACTGAATTACAGGCTCCTGAATTGGGACAGGCACAGAATGTGGCGGGTAAAACATGTTTGCTGGCGCCAAACCCTCCCTTAACCTAGGACAGTGGTATAAAAGTACAACATTAGATCAAACTACAAAATCAGTTGAAAAGGTTTTAACTCATCAGAACGAAAAAAAAAAAAACAAAAACAAAAACAACTGATATAAACTGAAATCGAACGTGGAAGGAATTTATACAATCATCGCAACAACAACAAAAAAAAAAAAACCAACAACAACAAAAAAAAAAAAAACAAAAAAAAAAAAAAAAACAAAAAAAAAAAAAAAAAAACACCACGCAGTAGAGATCAGAGGGTACTCACAGTTACTTCTAACTAGTTCAACGCCAATAACAACTGATAAAAAATCATGTATGTGTGTATAAAAATAATATTAAGTATGGTTTTCATTTACTGATAAAAAATCAATATTTATATCAATAAAACAATGTGGAAAAATCTATTACAGTGTTGTATTGGTAACCTTTAGAACAAGTTTATCTAAAGGATTAATAAGTTTACTTGGACCGTATCTAAGTTTTCGGGCTCTGTAAACAACATCACCGTAAAAATTAGGATGTACTTTCCCGTTTGAAATAAGTTTTTACATGTACAACCAAACTTCCAAACCAAATCTTTGTATCTATAAAAGAGTTAAGTAAAGATTTTAAGTATGTTGGGGCGACGTTATCCTTGACTTAATAGTTTACCAGTAATATATATATTACGATCACTACAAACACGAGCATAGCGAATGATTTAGGATTAATCGAAAACCGTAAGACGGTGCTAAAGGAACATCACTGTCCAAGAAAGGAAAATCGACAATAGGGAAGGAAACATCGTCTTTTTGTCGTGAGTTTTTCTTGTAGAGTTTCCCGTGTAAAACTGAAATATCTAAATCTAGGAAAGGACAGTTATTGCTGTTAATATTTGAGTTATATAAAGTAAGTTCCTTTGGGCAAATTTCGGCAGTATATTTAGAGAATTCTTGATTATTCAACGAAAAGATATCATCAAGATAACGGTAAGTCAAGTGTTTCTGAATTTATTAATTAAATGGAATTTAAACGGGTCTTTACTGAGTTAAGCCATACACTGTGATTCATAAGAGAACAGGAACAAGTCTGTTCTTAAAGGGCGCACTTGGTACAGAGATGAATACCTACAACCTGTCGGTAAACTTTATTGCCGAAACTTACGCAAATGTTGCCAAGGAGACTTTACTCATCTCAACGAACCTCCAGTAAGAATATCTAGTACATTTACCTTTCTCATTAGAGAAGAAGGATTTGTATGAGTTGCAACAAATATTTTTCAATAAGATTTTTCAAACGACCTTTAATTAAACATGAAAACTTTTGCTTGTTATGCTTGTGCGGAAGTGTAGTATAAAGAGTTGAACAATCAAAACTGTCAAACGAATCAAAAGCACCACCAAAAGCACGTAATCTATCTAAAAAAATGTTTACACTTGTTGAAGCTGTATGGTAACTTATTGTTGCAAACTTCTACATCATCTGGTATCTTGTGGATATATGTATAATCGTACAACTTCTCCCTATTTCATATAGGTAGATATTAAAAATATCCTCCAATAGATCAACAGACATTGATGAGAATTTTCAGATAAATTTCGACATTAAGATGCCTCGACTAATGAAGCTGTACAGGTTTATGGTGATTTACGTATATGGTACTTGACCAGGATTAATCTTTAGGAGAGGGAGCTTCTGAAAACACATGTAATTTAATTGATAAGTATAAAACAAATGTATCAAACTATGTTCAGTGGCGAAGGTCTCGTTGCCTGTATTGCTGCTATTTGAATACTTGTTACTCTCATTAATATTTCGGGTTGTTTTACTTGGTGGAATACAGTCTACTTTTTACAACCAAGCGAAGCATTTCGAATCACACTTTATTTGTCGTTAGAAACATCCACTAATTCTATATAATGAACAGCATGAAGTGCTGTGTAACTAGATTTTGGTATTGTCTGCACTTCTGTTTGTTCATGTTGCAGTTGTTTGAAAGGAAGTGTATATCCAGAAGCTCCGTTTGAATTTTTGGATACAGAATACGTTATACTTCTCTCATGTTTATTTTTGTACAATACGAGTGGGTCTCCTTTCTTTCAGTGAATGTTGTGTATGGATGAAGGCTCCCTGAATTTTAGTTCTTTAAGACGATACGTCGGAACCAGATTTAAAATTTCTTTTATTCTCTCCAATCTTTTGTGAATTTTGCATTTCAAAAGTATCGTCACATATGGCGCTTTCATCGACACTTTCATATGAGCTACCAATCCTGGCTGTTTCTTCTTCATTGTTTGGATTGTCATACTGTTCTGAGATATTGTCATTCTGACGTTGTTTTGCTTTGTATTTTCGACAACATACGAATATAGAGACAGCAAATATATTCAATATAAGCAATCCCCAAAATCTAGCTGAATAAACATATAATTTTCTTTCAGAAAGACCTTTTAATTTAAATACAATTTCAAATGGTTTTTCTATGTATTCATGTATAAATGACAAACAAAGTTATTCATAAGTTAGAGAAACTTCACACTTACAACAACGAAAAGAGACATCGTATTACATGATGTAAGTATTCATCCAATAACATGGAAAAACCAGTTATGCAAAATGATTATGCATAAGTCCTGTTTGGTATTAGTGCATGCATCTCAACTAAAATGGCACTCTGTGAAGATAAAGTAGGATTTACTTTTTGGGGTAGATATTTTCTTTATGCAGAATGATATGATTTCCATGTGCACCATTGTATTTATATGCTTGCTTTGTATCTTTGATTGTGGTTGTTATCAAGTTATCAAATAATAGAGATCATTCCTCGAAAAGGAAATCAAATCTCATCGATAAAATGTAGAAAAGAAAGAGTTAAAACAGTATTGAATATGTGACCGATGATTCAAAAAGGAGAATCAAAAGTCAAAGAGAAAATGTCCAATAGACAAACAACAGTCCACCAAACCATTGCAAACTATACACTGAAACTAAATACTAAGCAACTCGAATCTCTACAAAAATAGGTTAGATACCATATGCACCAAAGGGTAGGTAGATATTGCTTCACATTCGGTACATATCGTGTTGCTAATGGTTAGTTTACATTCGTTGATAAGTCTTATTCGGTGAAGTCACAACCGAAAAAAGAGGACTGTAGTGTTGCTTTGACAATTGGATGATACTTGTCAACTGTAAATCAAATAAAGATAGCGTCCGTAAAACTATCAAAACATGTCTTTAACTTTTTGTATTGATAGATCGATATAATAATATGTAGTGGTATATCGATATATCAATACAATAAAGTTAAAGACATTTTTTGATAGTTTTATTAATGGAAAAGAATGGATAAGGTATACAAATTTATGACACATAATGATTGTGGGCATTATTGTATGTATATACTGCGATTGGACTAGTTATCTTTTAAGATTAGAACATGATGAGAGTAGGTAACTAAAAATTGCAGCAGATTTAGAGATATAGGGTATGAAAAAGTAAAATCACAAAAGTACTGAACTCCAAGGAAAATTCAAAAGGAAAGTCACCAATCAAATGGCAAAATCAAAAGTTCAAACAAATCAAACGAATGGATAACAACTGTCATATTCCTGACTTGGTACAGGCATTTTCTTATGTTGAAAATGGTGGATTGAACCTGGTTTTAAAGCTAGCTAGACCTCTTACTTGTATGACAGTCGCATTAAATTCCATTATATTGACAACGATGTGAACAAAACAAACAAAAACAATAGGTAAAATGCTACAAAAGGGATAAATAGTCTAATTCGGTAGGTCACATTCGTGAAAAGGAACGGGATTGTAGTTACGACATAAGGAACATATCCGATATCATTTGTGGAACGGATATTCCATAACGATCAACCAACTCGTGATGGCGTCCTTAAAATTTACAAAGTGATGATTTCTACTTCACCATTTGGAACTCTTGGTTTAAAATGAAAATCCACAATTGGGAAGCTGAAATCATCTCTTTTGTCGTAAAGTTTTGTTTTCAACCGACCCTCATA
The DNA here is from genome assembly GCA_017311375.1 of Mytilus coruscus. Classification (NCBI taxonomy): domain Eukaryota; kingdom Metazoa; phylum Mollusca; class Bivalvia; order Mytilida; family Mytilidae; genus Mytilus; species Mytilus coruscus. Next base: position 121,188 of record JAASAO010003564.1, read on the forward strand.
GTCAATTTCTAGATATAAGTCATAATCAAATGGCAAAATCAAAAGCTCAAACACATCAAACGAATGGATAACAACTGTTATATTCCTGATGGTGGATTGAACCTGGTTTTATAGCTAGCTAAACCTCTCACTTGTATGACAGTAGCATCAAATTCCTTTATATTGACAACGATGCGTGAACAAAACAAACAGACACAATAGGTAAAATTGTCAAAAATAGGGTACAGCAGTCAACATTGTGTTATCATCTTAATCACTATAAAACTTTTCTTACTTATTAAATAAAAGGATATTTATGTTTTCACTGTGTAGAAATGTACACAAAAAGTTAGGGACTGTTTGGTGGCGTTTCCAACAATATCTACATGATCTATGAAGACCAAGAAGATCAACAAAGCTGTACACGAACTTTGAAGGTAAGATTGTATTTTGTCCTTTATATGTATAGGACTAGATTTACTTTGATCTTGATCAAACGTGATCTCATTGACAATCATACAAGTACTATAATTACATACTTAAAATATATAAATTGTCTGGTCCATTTAATTGTCTTCAGCATTTTTCAGAGATTAAAGAAACGCCACCAAACAGTCCCTAACTTTTGTGTACATTTCTACACAGTGAAAACATAAATATCCATTTATTTAATAAGTAATAAGCGTAAAATATTTATACCGGTGTTGACGTTGCATGTGATTTGATTAACATCTGTCTGAATATCATCTTCGTCTGTAATTCTAAATATGTCCGGCGCTGTTTTCCTTAAATTAAGAAAGCATATTCTGATTTTTTGTCTGACTTAAATGCATGCAAGAACATGCACTTCTAATCCTTTTGAAATTTTTACAATATATTTTCCCCAACAATATCTACATGATCTATGAAGACCAAGAAGATCAACAAAGCTGTACACGAACTTTGAAGGTAAGATTGTATCTTGTCCTTTATATGTATAGGACTAGATTTACTTTGATCTTAATCAAACGTGGTCTAATTGACAATCATACAAGTACTATAATTACATACTTAAAATATGTAAATTGTCTGATCCATTTAATTGTCTTCAGCATTTTTCAGGGATTAAAGAAAACTCCAAAATTTCCTGCAATATTACAGCGACTAATTGCTTACATTGATCATGTTAGTTTATAAACATTGTACAAAATATGATAAAGAATAAAAGTCATTTAATTATTTTACACATTATTCTTGTTTTGTTTATCTTTGTATGTATGCCTCTGTATTATTTTGTAATAAACGTTCAGCACGTGTAATTTGATCAAGTTCAATACTATGGGCAACAATGTTAATTCTTATCACGCAGGAAGGTGCTCGAGTAGACTAAACGTGTCGCAGCAAATAAAATTATCTGGAAAAAAACATGAAGCTGTAGTCGAATCACACTAGGAAATATTTATCCGAAATCTTAACCAATAAAGGAAAATTATTGAATCGAAAAAGAGACCAAAACATCCTGCTTGTGTTAATAAGAAATCAGTCTTTCAGATATCATTATTATCAATCTTAGTTCTGTATTTCATAATTACTTAAGTCATTCAAATTATTTAAGGAACACTTTAAAAGCTACCATCATAGTTCGTTTTGAAACTTTGTCGTTAATATTTGAATATGAGAAATATCCTTACTCAAATGATAATGTCTATACGATAAACGAAAAGGTTTTTCTAAAACAAAAGACTGTTTCACACCTGCCGCTTATCACGTGCTTGTCTCAAGTTATTTACATCAGTCAGTAGAAATATTTTCCGGTTTTGTTTAGTATGTAAAATATGGCAAATATTTTATATTTTCTGTTCACAATATTTACTATTTTAACCGATTCGGGATTGTTTTGAGCTTAACCAAATAGTAAAGTCTAGTGATAAAGAATGTTTGCTGACCTCTTTATGTCCTTAATGTCCTTTACTGTTGGTTATTTCTAATCGTTTAATTGCTGTTTTATTGACACAATCCCACATCTTTTCTTAATCGAAAAAAAAAAAATGTAAAACTTTCACACGATTCTATCGTCGGCATCAGCATCTGATCAGTCAAAATAATGTTTCTCGTAAAATTCTTGTTTCTTCCGATGGTAAATAGATTTTACTTACTGATCCATCCAAAATAGCACAGTGTCCACTTTTACAAATAATTTGACTGGTATGTGCCGTTCGTGGCTAAATGTATATTTCTATATTTAAGTTTCTGTTTTGATAGTCAAATTTGCATATACACACCTTTGTGCATGTACAATGTATTATGAGTAACCTCTGTCTGAATATCGCCTCGATTGTTATTCCAAATATACCAGAATGTACTTTCTGAAATGAGCTAAGCGTATTATAAGTATTCTGATTACTTGTATTCCTATAAAGAATGCTCTTAGTCGACACGTCCAGAAAAGTTAACTCAAACCTAATTTCAAGATAATTTCTTCTTTCTAAAATACAAACACTGACAAAGTTTCTCACTTAGCATATAAGATTACACACAAACTTGCATATTTCAATTCTTTTAGTACTCTATTATGGGTGAAATAGTGATCAGGATACGTAAGAACATGAAAAGTGAGTGGCTCTTTCAGCACAATATACGTTTTAAAAGAGAGGCGAAGGCTACCAAAGGAACATTCAAACTCATAAGTCGAAAATAAACTGACAACGCAATTGCCATAAAAGAAAAAAGGACAAACAGAACACCAAACACAACATAGAAAACCAAAGGCTGAGCAACGCAAACCCCACCAAATAACTGGAGGTGATATCAGGTGCTCCCGGAGGGTAAGCAGATCTTGCTCCACATGTGACACCCGTCTTATTGCTCATGTTAGTACAAAACCGGTGATTAGTCTAATTCGATCGGTCACATTCTGGTAAAGGTGAACGGGATTGTAGGTACATGTACTACTATTCGATCATATCCGTTATCATCTGTGAAACGGATATTCTACAACGGCAACCAACTCGTGATGGCGTCCGTAAAATTAACGAAGGGACGATTTTAACTTCACAACTTGGAACTCTTGGTTTAATAGCTGACTTGTGAGCAGCAAACCTCTATCAAGGAAATCGTGAAAGGAACTTTCCACATTGTAATTAGTTTTAAAAAGACAAGATTGGTTCTGTGATAAAACTCATGCATTTAATTGATTTTCTTTTTGTTTTTTTTTAAATTTTTGAATGATAGATCAAGCAATTCCGTCTGTACCTTTTATCAGATTGATATCCTTCCATTATTCAAAATTGGATATAAGCAGATACCCGGATTCAAATTTTATATAGTCCAGAGGTGCGTTTCAGTTTCAAAAGACTCATCAAATACGCTCAAATCAAAAACAGTTTCAATGGCCAAATCAAGTACGATGTTGAAAAGCATGCAGGAGAAAAAGACCATAACAAATTTGCAAAATTTAGCTGAGGCAAACTACATGTTTTTCTGATGTTGCAAATTCTTAGTATTTTGATCAATTCAATTTTTTCTTAACAGTGAATTGAATTTCAAAATAGATGTACATACCGTGACGGTAAATACGTTCTCTGAATGTGCCGACCAAATAAAAGACGTTGTCTCCTGACATCGGAGGAAAACTATCGTTGAGGTTCATTAATTTACTTTGCAAGTTTTCACAATAATGCTTTGCCATTATGAACGTCAATGTGTCTTCAAGAGGTTTATTATCTATAACGACAAGTGAAAATTTAGGGATATATATTTGGTTCAAATAACTATCGTAGAACGAGAGGAACATTTAAAAAAAAATCATTTAGAATTGTGAAAAACAATCATCATCACGTATTTAAAGGTGACATATTTGAGCAATTATATAAACAAAAAAAAAAAAATGAAAGATTTAATATGATAACAATTATGAACAAAATCAAACAATAATGTGAAAACGCACCGAACAAGTAGAAATACGGAAATTTCAAACATGTTTCGACAAAAGTTTAAAATGACAAAAATATCTCTTTTGTGTCCGTAAATGAACATTTACCCTTATATCCTATGATATGAATAACAGTCAAATGTATTTTTAAGACAGGATCACAATTGAATTAGAACTAAGTCAAACGGGTACGACCGTAGTTTTTTTTATTGAATTGTATTAGTTAATACAAACTATGTCCACTGCATATAAACGAAACAGGCTGGTCACATCCCATTTGTTTAATGCTTATTATATGCTTTTCATATCTAATGACAGTAAGAGAGTCGAAGTTCTGGTCTTTGACATTGGCAGGCAAACCTTCAAAATACAAACACTTTTATAAAATTGTACTTACATTGTTCGTACTTGTCAATTGAAGAGAGTATTTTAATTTACCGAGACAGCAGCATTTTCGATCGAATGTATCAGCATATTTTGATGGCATTTTATTGACAAATATCATTTCAAAACAAACAGTCGTTCGCAGTCTTGTATCAGTAAAATTGCTTACTGTTGATTTATTTATTTTCGTGGGTACCAATTTTCACGGTTTGAGGAAACAATGTATTTTTGTGGATATTTAATTTCGTGGTTTTTCAAAGTCTTCATACAATAGATATACATGTAAGAAGATGTGGTATGAGTGCCAATGAGACAATTCTCCATCCAAGTCACAATTAGTAAAAGTAAACCATTATAGGTCAAAGTAAGGAAAAGCCTATTGCAAATGAATTCGTTGTTGAACATTTAAATTGGTGATTAATCTATATCCACGAAAGCTGGTTATTCACAAAAAGAGAATCCATAGCACCAACCATTCAAGATTTATAGATATAAGTAAAGGCAACAGTAGTATACCGCTGTTCGAAACTCATTAATCGATAGAGATAAAAACAAATCCGGGTTACAAACTAAAACTGAGGGAAACGTATCAAATATAAGAGGAGAACAGCGACACAACAAAACACAACATTAAAATGTAACACACACAGAAAAGAACTATAATATAACAATGGCCATTTTCCTGACTTGGTACAGGACATTTTAAGAAAAAAATGTTGGGTTGAACCTGGTTTTGTGGCATGCCAAGAATTTACTAAATCATTCCATAACCCAAACATGATTGAATTGAACTGAATACGAACAGGTTTTATCTGTTATGGGCATTCATAACAAATTGAAACATGGGTATAATTTCTGATTCAACAGAAAATAGAATCCATTTTTCATAATATAGCAACCGCTTCGTATATATCACTTCTATCAAAACATCAGTTTGGGAGGTTTTGGAAATGAATATGACTATGAGGGCAAAGAGCTATTTCATAATTTGTTTATAAACGAAACGTTTTGTGCGCCTGTGTTTCATGAAGTTTAAGAAGCCAAAATTAATTTTTTGAAAGCTTAAAAAACAACGGCTTAAATAAAACAACCAAAACGGTCGGTGACAACTTTGCCTAAGAACTTAACATTTCCGAACAAGTTAGATCATTGTTAATAGTATATATATGAATACAAGTTGTGCTGAATGTCGTTTGAAATGATGACAGCATATATTTAATACAATTAATGTCCAGTGGAAAATATTAAATGGACAGTTTGAACGGAAAAATATGACAAAACTTACACAGAAATAATGTTCTGCAATGTGTGCCGACCAGGGTGAAGGAAAGACAAATGTTGGTTGCTCCTGGAAAATCAGGAAAGTTGGATATGGGCTGATAATTGCCTTGGTCATTTACAGACACGTCAATGTGAAGTTTCGGTGATTGTTTAACGTAAGGAGGTTGTAATATCTCATTACACGAAACACCGGATTTTACTGCATCCTTTTAGCATGGATTTTACTGCTTGATGAGATAAGTTCAGGTGACCACCACTTAAAATATATTTCAGTGTTAAACGATCATTTTAATCTTAACATCTGAAAGTCTGAACAATAAATGATTAGGATATATTCAGTCTTTTAATCAATTTTCAGACTTATCCACTGCGGTAAATTCAGTTCTGTTTAGATAATTTGCTGGCAGTCAATCCAATACTGTTCAGTAGCTTCAGTATATTGTTGATGTGTAATGTTAAATAACAATGATTGAACAGTCTCAACATAGACTGAACAGATCTGAATTGTTTGCAAGCGAATTTTCTTCATGTTCTTAACACTACTAAATTTACCGCAGTGGATAAGATTGAAATTGACGGAAAGACTGAATATGACGGTTTCAAATATAAATTTTTTACTATTGCATATTTATATACCCTTTTCATCCTTTATCATAAATGTAGTCATAAGTTATGAACGATATAATGCATCAACAACAGAGAATAATATAAATGCTGGGAATATTTTTCCTAAAATGGTTACCTTGTTCTCGCTGGTATACATTGGCATATTGCATATCACTGGATCCACAGTACATGTTATCTGTATAGTATGGACACTTTCTATGACATCTGTTCAACATATTTTCCCGCAAGTTCTTAAACATACCTTCATTGAAGCAGAAACATGTGTGATCCTAAACGAAGAACATTTATACAACAAAGAAAATGTTACATTGCTGACAAATCCTTCTAAAATCATCGTTTTACTCATTTAACATGCATTGTTTTGAAAACAGGAAACAACAATGGACGTTTAAATCAAAAAAAAAAAAAAAAACATGTTAAGGTAGTCCTTAAATAAATACTTTGAATTTCAATTGATGTAAAATAAGCAATTTCCTCTGGTGCTTAGCTATCTTAATTAAGGTGGCTCACCCCAATAAGGACTCCTGGTAGATTTTGTTATTTTCACATATTTTGTAGATTTTTATGCTGAATCCAAAATGCAAAGAAAAAAGGGGTCAATAGGCTGGTTTTACCTTCAAATGGAAGCGAAATGTGCGATTTTGACCCTATTTCCAAACTTGTCCACCCTTTCTACAATAACGACTACATCAAATTCAAAGACTTTTAGAACCATGTCAGTATGATTATTATGTGAAAAAACAATTAACTGTGAAATGTAAACGTTCCCTTGGCTTTTAGACTTAAAATCCTTTTATTTTCAGATTTATATCTAAATTTTGCATTTTCTAATTTCAGTTTAAGGCTTAAAATATTGGTTAAATTGATTTTTCGTAAAATTTCCCGGTAGATTTTTTTTTAAATAGGATATGTCAAAGCTATGAACTTTTCGAGCATTTTAAGGTAAAATAAAATGAGGGTTACCAGGCTTTTAAAAAGTTACGAGCTTTTGTTTAACCCTCTAGCCCATGAGGTCTGATTTCAATGCACTCCATTAATTACTTTCTTGTGAATTTTTTATTGATGTCTTTAATAAAATAATGTTTGTAATTATATCAATAGACGATAGCTGAATATAAATGTGATCAACATTTTACTGTTTGTTATAAAAAAGCGAAATTTTTATTATTTTGGTGAAATACGGAAATTTTTTCTGGCGCGAGTTGCTTCCCTCTAATTTGGGCCATAATCGGACAACAGAAATTTCAGGGTCGCCATTGTTGAGCAGCATACTGCACTGATAAATACGACCATGTACATAAATAACAGACATAGTGGCGAATAGACAACGATGAAGGTAGAGTCATTACATAAGAAAACATAGATTTTAATATATTAGACACCCAAATGTTATCAGTATCACGTAAAATACAAAGTGGGGGTTATTTCAAAATACTCGCTACTGTAGAAAATCACTGCGGCTGAAACCTTGCATGGGCTAAATTTCTGTTCTTTTATAATCGTTATGGCCGGTATCTTATTTATGTGTTTATTTGACCCTTAACTGGCAAGTTGTGAACATGTATAGCCTGTTTTTGAAAATATCCGTGTCATACAGTCAAAGAGGAGGGTCCCCGATGGTCATTTTCAGCATCAACAGTGTCCTGTATGCGCTACCGTTAGCGTCAAATGAGTCTTGATTTTATATCGTCATTTGTAAAATATAATTTCGTAGCCACGTTAGGGTCAAATGGAGTAAAATATTTTTCGTTAACGTCTAATGACTAGTAATATGGGTACCCATAACTTCCCTCTGACAGGGTTCCATGATTCCACTCCCTATCCCCAACTCCCATTTCCTTCCTTTTACTCTAAAATTTTCTCCCTTACTTCTACTTCCATCCCCGTGCTCCCAGACAGAAAAATGGCAAAATATATTTCCCAGATTATTCATCCCCCTCTTTTCGAATTCTTGTCCTTTCACCCAAAATCATGTTCGCTCCAATTCACGTTCATCCCTTTCACATTCGCACCCAACACCTTTCGCACCCTCAGTCTGTTTGTACCCTTCCTTTAATTCTAAATCAGGCTTTTGTTAGTATAGTTCTCTAACATGATAAAATAAAATATATCAAGTTTATTTTATTGTTTAAAAATAAAGTGACTCACACGAGATCAAAGGGTCTTTTCTATTTATAATCTTCATAAGATTTAGTTCTACCAAACTAGTTAGTTTTATTTTCACTTCAGACCAGGTTAACTAACGGACCGGCACATGGTACCCCTTTCCCGCTTCCTGATCCCTCATTCTCATGTTCCTTACCCTGTCCAACCCTCAAGGGTTCAATTGTTTTTATGTTATCTTGAGAATATAAATGGCCGAATTTGTAAATTTATAACCCCTACAGTACGAGGCATTTCATTTTATCAATGGATTCGTCTTGATCACAATTTGTTTACAATTAACCCCCTTGTCTCTCTTTGGTATAAAAATTTCATAACATCAAGTATCAGGTTTAAACATATACATAGGGCTTATCTTGTTTACCAAATAACACTTACATTTGAGTTGAAAATTCATTATTGTTATTTGCTTAGTATTTTTAAATACAAAATTTGTGAAAAATTTGTGTATCCCATATTCCAAACAGGTTACAAGACACCTCAGCATAATTTGGTTGACGAGGAGTACAAATGTAGCTCAGCTGCATTTCAGAATTTTAGGCAGAGAAATAACATGTCCCTGACGGCGAAAGAGAATGCCCTGAGAAGTCTGTATTCAACATTTATATAAAAGAAAATCACTATTTACACTTGCTGTGCATGTAACTTTATTTTGTTTGCTCATTATTGTTGCGACAAATTCTTCATTTTTACGCCGTATCGGAGGGGCATTAATTCTTACCCTTGTCTGTCTGTACGTACGTCCCAAAATTGGTTTCCGTTCTCTAACTTCAGTTTGCCTCAACCAAATGTTATGAAACTTATACAAAATGCTTATTACCAACAAACACAGATCAAGTTTGAATTTTCTTTGGTGGTGTTACTTTTACTGTTCTAGAATTATGCCCTTTACAAATGGAAAAAAATGCTGAACTATTTGTTTCCGTTCTCTAACTTTAGCTTGCCTCATCCAAATGTTATGAAACTTATACACATTACTTATTACAACAAAACTCAGATCAAGTAAAAATTTGGGTAATGTCACTCTTACCGTTCTTTAGTTATGTTCCTTTATAACTTTGTATGCAAGCGGGGCATTATCTGTCCCATGGACACATTCCCATTTATTTAAAATATGAACTACATTATGCTTTTAAATGTCAATCATGGTTGATTTTCTGACAGAATTACTCTGAAATTTAATTTCAGGCTTCAAGTACATGTAAGAGGAAGGAGTGATTTGTTGTGAAAGATCCTGGAATGTTCAACCTTACTTGAAAACTATTGGCAAAGAACTGACAGAATTTACACGAGAAGCCAGTATCATCTTGTCTTGCAATTGGCAACTATATGTAAAGTGCTGAAACTTAAGAACAACATTAGAAGCCAAGATCAACAATACTTGGAAATACATGTATTAGCAAAGTAATGTCAGAATCCATATGAGAGAATCCAAGATCATCAACACTTGGTGTCTATATGCAATGTGTTGTCAGAATCCACTTAAGAAGCCAAGATAAACTATAATTTGGAACTATACGCTTTAGTGCTGTCAAAATCCATAAAAAAATCCAAGATCAAAAGGACCTACTTTACCTACCTGTCCCAATGATGAATACAGATTATTGAGTCTTATAAAAACACTGATGAAGAATATTGATATAAAATAATGAAAATATAGAGCTGATCAGCTAATGATTGTACATGTACATGATGTATACATGTCAACAATTACTAGTATACTGAAATTAACAATGCTAATAAATGTTTTGTAAATTTGATCTCATAGACATTTTAGGAATAAAAATCAAAATGTTTCAAAAATGAATTTTAATAGAGTTGAATTAATTTTTTTTTTTGCTGTCTGTAGTGAATTTTGCTGCAAACACGATTCATGATGTGCAGAACTGCATATATGCAAAGTGCATTGTATGCAGTTGTCTTTAATGCAGAAGGTATACGTAGCTATGAGATTTGTAAATTTTGGAAATCATAATAGCAAGTGGTAGTTGTGGTAAATGCACATGCCTTTGCCTCATCTTTTACCTCACCAACCCCTGACCTAAATGGCCACTTGGAATATTTTACATAATTTGGCATTTGTTTTCCATCCATATGCTATTCATTTTCTATTTTAAAAGTTATGTTTTCTGGATAAAAGGAGAAATAAAATACAGTTTTGTTCAATGAGACCACAACCAAAAGAATTATATATTGTCTGGGAAAATTTGTGTCTCACTAACTGACAACATTTTACCTACTGTAAATTCAGAAATTATTGCGTGCATTTATTATTGCGATTTTCACGATTGGACTAAATTGCGAGTTTAATTATTGCGATTACAAAAAAACTGCATATAAAAGATCTATAATTCAGTTATCAGAATGCAAGCTCTTATTATTGCGATATTCACCCTGTCGCATTATTTGCATTAATAAAAACCTCGCAATAATTTCTGAATTTACAGTATCACAATGATCCAGATTAATATTGTTTTGTAAAATTAAAGTATGCACTCAAATTGATACACATTGCAACAAAGATCTCAACCTCATTTCATGGATCAGTGATCAAGGTTAAAGTTACCTGATTAGGGTTGTTTATCAGATACTGTCAGCAATAAGTCATTTGTCAATGTCATGTTTTTATGTTTTGTCTTGTTTTTTCTAATACTAAAAGTACATGTAGTAGATACACTATATGTATGCAATGATTCACAAATGTAAGGAGTACATGTCTGTCTGGCAGTTGTCATTGACCACATTTGCATGGTTCATTGGTCAATGGTAAGTCCTCTTTAACATGCTACATTGTGTAATCAATAGGTCATTATATTTGGTGTATGTGTGAATTACGGGCTTTGGACTTTCATAAATTGTTGAAAATCACAGTTATACGGACTTTTTTCTAAACACCTTCAGATATTGGGCTGATTTTTGGTATGTGAGTTAAACATGATGAGTTACAGATCAATTTTAAGTTTCGTTCTGATCTGCCGATTTTGTCATTATTATGGGTTTTGGACTTTGAAAATCACAGTTATACAGACTTTTTCTATACGCCTTCAGATTTTGCGCTGATTTTTGATATGTGAGTCTACCATGATGAGTTACAGATCAAGTATATGTTTCCTTCCGATATGCTGATTTTCATGTCGTTTCAACACATCTTCAGTGCATCCACTTCCTGTTTGCTGATAGTTTGAAATTTAACTTCTCATTGATCAAGGATATTTTCATCAAACTAGTATTGGTCTTAAGAGCTTGATACTATCCATGCATGTTTGTGTCCACATGTGTTGTTGAAATTGCAGATTTTAAAACTTTTTAAGACAGGGCCATTCGTGTCGTTCCGACACATCTAGTTCTGATACTTGTAGTAAAACTTTATCTTTTGGAATATCAACATAAAACCAATCACGAATGATGATTAGTCAAGCAGGTGAGACATTTCAGCTTGTGCACTCTTGTTAACATAAAAATATATGGACTGCCACTAGAAAATAAATGGACAATGTATGCTTGGTATGGACAAAATTCCTTCATTTTACACTACGAGGCTGCGTATTTATCTCGGGGAGGGGGCACTTTCTATATTCAAGGTGATAGGACGTGCCGCTGGAATAGGTCGTCTTTCAAGCTTGAAAATATGTGAATAGGTCGGAAAACTATCAGAAATATATGATAAGGTCAATAAAGTTCCCATAACTTCTTCACTGTCATCTTTCTTGGTGTTCTCGGTTGTGTTTTATCAACCAATTTTTATCTTTTGACACTTTGGTATTCCATTCGTACATTACACACCACATGAAACCCAAACAATATGGGAAAAGGTTACATTGTTACCTACGCAATATATGAAAAGGTATACATTTTTGAAATATAAATTATATGAAAAAGGTTGGGTAACAGAACCCCAGCGGCACCCCCTATCAATTAAGTATTGAGGTCCCCTCCGCGAGGTATTTATACATCCAGCTGTATGAACACCCTGTCATAGCAAGGGATTATCTGTCAGATTAGGGAAGTCATATTTCTATACCCATGTTAACCCTACGATATGAAAATAAGGAGATGTGGTATGATTGCCAATGAGACAACTATCCACCAAAGTTCAAATTTAAAAGTCAATATTAAAAAGATAATTTCATCTCCATATTATCATCATAGGCCGATAATAACGTTTCTTTGCAGCTAGCAGGTGGTCAAACCAGTGTTCACAAAAAGTTGTCATACATATTTTTGCCGCAATGACACATTCCACTTTAATTTTTTAAATCAAGAACTTTCATTATTAGCTTCCCTTTTGAAAAACGCATGTCAAAAAGTAAGACAGAAGTTAAAGTTTGCCAATATCACCGACTAATATACTATTAGCGTCCCTGTGTACTGGGCGGAGTTTTAAAATTACATTCCCAACTTTTCCTGAACCTAGTTAGTAGTATAGATTTTGTTTATATATAATGTCTTTAACTGGTAATGTTTGGAACTGCCCGGTAGACTGCGGTGTGTGTCCTAGGCAAAATCCGACTTGGTCAAACTAAATATTTGCGCTTCTCCGCAAAGCATGCGGTATTCAGGGATAATAGCATAGACCGATATATAAGGTCGGAACTTTCCAAAATATCGTCAAAAACTTTTAAGCGAAAAATTTGGCTATATGATCGCGGAGATTATGACAGATTATGGATATCGTTACATCTTATCCGAAAAAATTGGGATTCCGTAATAAACTCAAAAACGTTGAACAACTTACAACCGAAATAACAAAACTATCATAGAAGCCGCTGAAAATGTATTCCAAATAAAATAAAACTGTTCGTAAAATGAACCTTCATGGCTAACAAATGATATTAAAAAAGATAAGGAAAAAAATAGAATCCACAGAAAGGCTAAAAATATAATAACCAATCGGATTGGACAAAAGTTAAGAAAATACGAAATGAAGCTACCAGTTTAATAAGAAAATCAAAGGATGATTTTAACAACAATTTAATTAAAAATCATGAACAGTAACCCGTCCATTACTAATTGGTGGAAACGGTCAAACAAATATCCGGGTTAAAACAAACGACGTAAGTGTACCTCCATTAATGGTTAATAACAACTTAATATTTGATTAAATCGAAAAGGCAAATGAATTTAATCGATTTTTTCTTCCCAGTCAAATATTGATGATTCAAGTGCTATGTTACCTGAAGATCTTCATAATATTAGTGATGACATTAGTTATATAGAACTTACGGTTACTGAAGTTGAAGATATATTGAAAATTATTAATCCCACAAAAGCTTCTGGTCCAGACCTCATAAATCCCAAATTGTTAAAAGAAGCATCTTCTGTTATCGTTAAGTACGTCTACTTTTCCAGATCAATGGAAAAGAGCAAATGTTATCCCAGTTTATAAAAAAGTAAACCGAATGACGTGAAAACTATAGACCTATTTCTTTGTTGAGTGTAATTTCAAAGTGTATGGAACGCTGTGTATATAAACATGTTTACAATCACTTCAAGCGTAATAATATCTTAACAAAATATCAGTCAGGTTTACACGGGGATTCAGTGGTTAATCAATTAGTTAATATCTCAAATGATTTTCGGAAGGCTTTAGATAGCGGTAAAAAATAAGGGTTTTATTCTGTGATATAAGTAAAGCTTTTGATCGAGTCTTGCATAAGGGACTGCTATTCAAACTTCAACAAACGGGCATATCGGGTTCTTTATTAAAGTGGTTTGAAAATTATCTAACAAATAGAGTCCAGCGGTGGTTATTAACGGTTCAAGTTCTGAATGGTTACCTGTAAATGCAGGCGTCCCTCAAGGGTCCATTCTGGGCCCTCTCCTTTTTTGATATTTATTAACGATATTGTTAAAGACATTCAAGCTCAAATTAAGCTATTCGCAGATGACACTTCATTATATATTATGGTTGACAATCCAACAGAAACAGCTACAATTTTAAATAACGATCTAGGTAAGATTTATAATTGGTCAAAGAAATGGCTTGTGAATTTTAATGCCAAAAAGACTGAAAGTATGATAATTTAAAAAAAAATAAATAGACCCTTTCATCCTCCATTAAATATGAATACCCAAGAGCTACAAACAGTAAGTAAACACAAACATCTGGGTGTCTTTTTTTTTTCTAACAACGGATCCTGGAACGACCATATTGAATATATAATTTCTAAATCTTACAAAAGAATAAATTTAATGAGAAAATGAAAATGTTCTTCATAGGTTTACACTTGAAAAAATTTACATATCATTTGTTCGCCCAATTCTTGAATATGTCGATGTCGTTTGGGACTCTCAAAATCAGAATTTGATTGCTAAACTTGAAATATTCAGCTTGACGCAGCGCGTATCGTCACGGGGTACTAAACTTACCAGTATTAACAATTTATATGTTGAAACTCGATGGGAAAAAATATCTGAAAGACAACGCAGTCATAGACTAATTCATTATCACAAAATTTTGAATAATGAACTCCAGAGTATTTAAGAGACTTATTGTCCGATTCAGTAGGAATAAGACATGATCACAACACAAGACAAAGAAATAATATTACACAAGTCAACACACGGACCCGTTTATATTCTGAATATTTCATCCCAGCAACAACAAAACTATGGAACACTCTTAACTTAAACATAAGAAAATGTGAATCTCTATCATTATTCAAAAACAAATTGTACCCAAAATAGTAAGGCCCCAACGTATTATTATATAGGATAGCGTTTTGGTCAAATTCTTCATGCTCGCTAAAGAATGGATTCAAGTTCATTGAATTCTCACCTATTGCTTCGTAATTTAGTAGACTCTCCAAATTGTCGTTGTGGTGATGTAGAAACAAATTCTCACTTCCTGTTATCTTGTCCCATATACACCGATTTAAGACATGAACTATTAAATTCTGTTTCAGTTCTTTTCCTGTCAAAGTTGACACAAAACATTGCTTTTGGATCAACGGTACTCTCAGATGAGCAAAATAGTCTTTTATTTAGTTTGGTGCAGAAACATATTATTAAAAGTAAACGTTTTAACCCTTGATGTTAATGCTTCATCATTCAATAGGAACCCAAGCATTTCACATTGTATACATTACAAAATTCATGTTTATTTAAAATAAAATTTTTTCTTCTTCTCATAAGTATTTTCCACCGTTTTATATTCATATATTTATTACAGAGCATGCCAGTAATTATATTTATGTATTGTTCAATACGTGTATTATTTTTATAAAAGGAGACAGATTTGTAAAAGCAAATTGCTTGTTTCTGAATCCCTAATATTTATTTTATTTGTATAATATGGTTTAATGTTGATTTATCTGAATAAATATTGTTTAAACTAAGGTCGGAATACTAGTAAGGTCCCGGTTACTATTGACCAATTTTCATCTACATAATCAAAGGTGGAAAACTGCAAATTATTGAAGTGTCGGGGTTATTTTTCTGCGTAAAACAAATAATCAATTTAGTGAAATGTGTTGCTCGAGTTCCGGTAGTCTATTATAATAACTCATTCTTATTCAATTATTTTAGTTACTACGCTGATATTTCCTCTTTTTAATGCGAACTCTGTTGGCATATTAATAGATACAAAAGAAAATAGAAAATTAACAAATAGCAAAATAAGTAAACGGAAATATCATAAATAGAAAACATTGGCGCCGAGGTCTCATGTTATAGGACTAGAGTTCCAAAATCATAGAATCATGATACGAGAAAATTTGTTAGATATTTTGTGTACATTATTTGATAAAGTATAAAATCTTTGAATAAAAATGGTATGTGTGACTGTCAAGTATTTAGTCTGTTTGAAAATGAAATGTCCAAAATGTTTTTGGAAATTAAACAATACTTAACTATAATCAAAATTTTGCAGTGTTAAAATATTTCACATAATCCTGAATTGTTTTGTTCAAAATTTTTGGCAAAAAAAAATACGTAACTATTATCAAAATTTTGCAGTGGGAAAATATTTCACATACTCCGGAATAAGATCCTACCAATACTTGGAATTGAAGATATTTCAAGTAAAAAGAGATTTATGACAGTAACAAAATGTTATAATACGCCAAACGGATAAAACGGTTAAAGCTCATTAGAGCTTATGTTGACTCTGTTTGTATACTTTGCCGACTCTAAATAAAGCTTATTTATTATTTATAGCATGCAGATGACCCCAATGCCTTTATACTACAGCATACTATATGGGTTTTACTTGTTTTTGAAAGCCGTAAGGTGACATGCAGTTGTTTACATCGCTATCCTTTGTTTACGGTTAAACATTGCGTCATTGGTAACATATTTTCATATATATATATATATATATATATATATATATATATATACTAACACATCTAATTGACATCTTTTGATATATTCAACCAGTATTTGAATGAAAATATGGTGCGAACGGATCCAAGGGGCGAACGTGTATGGTGAGAATGTGTTTTGGAGCGAACGCACCAATTACCGTCGTACATGTCAATATTTATATTTTATTTTTTTAATGTTATGCTTTGATATATCATGTATAATTCTGTCCTTTTATGTGAAAATGAACAAACCACTCTGTATTTTTGACCGTACTTATTACCTGTTTTGTAGAACGTTTTGCATGGTTTGTTGACATCGGGAAAGGATGCCCTCATACACGCCCGCGTTCCAATGTCGTCAAAACTATTTTGAGAAAACCCTCAAAGCGACCGTTTCAAGTTACTCGTCGTTAGAAACATGCGTTAAAATATGCGCACTCTTATAGGGCCCGAGCCACCTTAATACGCCTGATATGTAAGACGTCCGATAAACGCATTTTACAGATGTTTACCATGTTTACCGCGTGGAAATGATGAAATGAATCAATAAATAAAATCGGTTTAAATTCACCGATTAATCATGTTTCGGTTTCTACGCGTCATCAGGTAATTTAAATATATAATTTGAATGTCTTTCCACATAAAAGGCAGTTTTAGAACACTGAACAATAAATTTTGAAGGCCGGTTAATCATTGGGCCAACTTTTATACTTTTCAATTGTGGTAGTTTTAGAACTGACCATACTACTTTTTTGCAGTCAATTAGGATACGATTAGTCAAAAGCAAACCATACTGTCTGAAAACCACTGAACACTACTAGATTAACTACAAGCAAAGTGTCTGAACAGTTCTTAATTTACAACCGGAAAATATCTGAAAATAATGTTAACTCTAGGCAAGACTAAACGTTTTAAAGTTCAAATTTTTCTGATGATGTTCATAACAAAATGGTTTAAGACTGAGTATTTACTTGTGTATGGACATTGGTTGACTTGTTTTAGAGTAAACGATTAAATAAAGCATATGTTGTTATTTATTTGAATTGTATTGTTAATTATAAAATAAATTTACAGAATGATGTGGTGTTCATATATTAGCGTCTCGTATTATGATATAATCTTCTGTGTCATATTTACAAATTGTGAAGTAAATATTCAAACATCTGTGAATTTATATATAGAGTTTTTTCTAAAGGAAATGAATAGTTAGTATTATTCGGTCAAAACCTTAAATCTAATAACTACTGTTTTCCCACAACGTATTCGGAACCAATACTTACCAGCACAGCGAAGAAATTCCATTTCATACAATGTCTTGAACATGTTTTAGGTTGGTTGTTGGTTATTCTCGTCAATTGGACTTTTGTCAAATCTGTCAATTTGTTTACCCCGAAACAACCTAAAATGAAAATAGTAAATTAGAATAAAGCTACAATTACTGTTAACATGATGCATTTTTTTTATCAATTGACGACGATTTGAATGTTGCCACTATTGGAATTATCAATTTATTTTACATGATAATATTTCGCATCTCGAAACTCATTTTGTTCCTTTGTATTCGACAGTGACTGACCTCATACATTTGTAGATATTTCTATTCAAGTTTGCTTGTTTAGTCTAAGTGTTTGCACACCACTGTTGTTTGGAGTCACAATGTAATATTTGATATGTTGAAAGGAGCCTGTCAACGAATAAACGACTAAAAATCTGTTATTTTTTTAATTGGTCTGGATTGAAAGTGTAATACGTAGTTATTCTGCTTAAAGAGAAATAAGGCTTTCTTAATCATTCAAAGTTATCAACCTATCCAAGACAAAAGAGGATGCAAGTATACATGATGCCCCTTCCCAGATTGTATATTTAGATGAAACTATATTTCTGTCAAAACAGACATTAATTTAAATTTGGATTATAAGTTTATCGCCTTCAATTCAAATGCTGCAAATGATTCACGAAAACCCCACCTTTCGAATACACTTGGCACGTGCACGAGTTAAAATTCAGTCTTGACAGGTCAGTGATCGCTGTATATTATCTACTTATACCACTCAATCATCGAGTCCATTGATTCAATAAACAGGGAATAATACAAGTTATTACAATGGTGAATATAAAAATACGATTATGGAAAATTACATTAACTAAGATAACATTGTATGCTCATTTTGCAATGTCCTTTGTACCGATGGCATTCAAGGTAATAAATGAAACATAACAGACAAAGGTATTATATATTTACCTAAATGAGTCATCCATTTTGTTTTGAAGGAATGTAAATCTTGTTTCGCCAAAACTGAAAGAAAAATATTTGGCTATCAAATCTAAATTAAAAATTGCATATTTGATTTCAAACTGTGAAAAACTGCGTTTATTGTGTAACCTTTGCAGGTTTATTCAGTCCACGTCTACTTATCTGATTATTTCGAAACAAACTAGTGAATTACTTATCATGGGGACCAATCAGCCCCAAAAATGTAAGACCGCCAAGCGGAAGAAGTACATAAGAACCTTAAAAATCGAAAAAGACATTGAAGGGTTGTCAATTGTTTTAATCCAATTCAGGCAAATCAACACAATCATAAAAATCATTCAACATTTTTTGTAATGCCATCTTTAACGTTGTCAGTTTGTGATTACGAATGACACAAGATAAAGAATGATGAATCACGAAACGTTAAACACTTTTGAAAATATCAGCACGAAGAACAAAAGACAGGCTAACATTCTTAGACTTTTCGGAATAAGATATTTAATATTTTCAATATTGTAACGTAAAGTTGCCACTATAACAGCACATAGTTTTTATTAGCTAGGTACTGTTGCATGTATTTTAGTTCTACCAAAAGAAAGTAGCATACAGTTCAACTTTTATCAATAATTGAGTGACTATATGCCTTTCATAATATTGACTGCTCTCAACAGCAGTACAAAACAAATCCGTATGATGACATGGATAAAGGTGCTCATTTCCCTTAAAGCAACAATCTCTATCATGTCTATAGTGAATAAGAAATCTTTATAATTCAAATGTATTGTTTTAACTGATCATCTATTTTTCTACTTTAATAGAACATTGTCGATAAGTTAAATTAATGATTTTTTCTTCTTAATGTATTCAACGAGTAAGTACTTACTAAACATATTGATAAACATGATAACAGATGTGAAGAGTGTTGTATGGAACGCCTCAGCTGTCTTATGTGGAACTCTGATATTACTTTATGTTGTTTTATTATTACTTGATGATATTTTGTCTTTACTTAATATGGTTTTGATATTACGTAATGATGTTTTGATATAACTCAATATGGAATAGTCATTACTTAATGATATTTCGACATTACACGATATGGTTTCGTATTGATTTGATATAGTTTTGTCATTACTCAATATGGTTTTGTCGTTACTCGATGTGGTTTCACCATTATTTAATGTGGTTGTGTCATTAGTCAATGTGGTTTTAACATTACTTGATGTGAATGCGACTTAACGTTATGTAGTTGTTTCATTACATGATGTGGTTTTGTTATTTCGTAATGATGATTTGCCTATTCTTTATATGGTTTTAACATTACGTAATGATATTTCAAAATTTGACGATTTTACACTACATGATGTGTTTGTTTCATTATTTGATGTGGTCCTGTCATTCTTTGATGTGGTTATCCCATTACTTGATGAGGTAAAACCACGTGACCAATTCGGAAAAAAAATATGTTCTATTTTTAAACAGATTTCAATATATCATTTGTTTAATGTGCTTTGGATGGGTATCGCTATCCATTGAGTTAAAGTTCAAATTAAAGTTCGAGTGTTTGTTCAGAGTTATTTAGCATGAAAAGGTAACCGGCACGCCAGACAATAATAAGAAAAAAGTATTAAAACGTTTACAGTATTTCTTACATAATTGGGATATCCCCAAACCACTTTGTCTTGTTGTTTTATCTTAAGTTCTCAAACGGAAGCAGTATTTTGTAATAAATTTGTAAAATATTCCACGGAACCCTATGTCTCGCCTGATATTGCTGCTGTGAGTGTAAAAGCATGTTTTCTGTAGATGCTTTTTCTTGAAATTGAGGAATAACTCCTATACAAGTTTTAAAACACTTCATGGAGGTTTACAAATTTATCATGTCAAAACAGTTTAATTCAGTTTTATTTAACTAAAACAAAACTGTATGTATGATAGATAGATAGATAGATAGATAGATAGATAGATAGATGATAGATAGATAGATAGTAAAACTAATTACAAGTTTACAGAGAAACATACAATATAAATACAGATACAATAGTTGAGGTAAACAAATACAGTATGATATTCTAAATTATAATGGCATACGTGTTTAGTAACATGTATAATGAAAGGTTTAACTCAATAGAAATAAAAAAAAAAAATGGAGATGGAGACGCCGACGCCACTATCGACGACGAAATATAGGTTTGTTGGGTCTCACTGCCGCTACATTGATGTCGCAGGCGCGACACAAATCAAACGACTTGAACTTTAATGTTAACAAATGAAGCACTTCAAATCAACTCACACTAAAGTTACAGGGAAACGGGGGGAGGGGGCTCGGACTTAGCGACAAAGCATCAATACTATAAAATAAGAATTCTCCGAATTTTTTTTAGCGTAAATGATCATTTGAACTTATACAAATATCAATCTTTTATTTGTAATCAATTGAATTCCCTGATCTACCTCGCACTAATTGAAAAATAAACTTTTTGGAATTTTGTTTCACATGTGACGACGTGCATGTTCCAGTGGTCGTAACCATAATACCGTCATCTTTTTCTTGAATGTGAACTACCAAATAAAACCAAATCACTGGGTTTGTACTTTCTCGAATAACACGACGGGTGCCTTTCTGGAGCATCCCAGATCACCCCGATGGATTTATATTACCCAGTCATACCGATCTATTGAGTCAGCCAAATGAAACTGTTTTGTATGCCACCGCAACTGAAAGTAGGGGAGGGGGGATATCCGTCCCATTATGGGTATATAGTTATTCCGCATAACTCCTCCTACAGTTTGAATCCTAGGAAGTTTTCTCTTTACTGTCTGTTTGTACATATATATTGAAGGTGTGCATGTGGTCAGGGTTTAATGTTTATTAATATTTGCTCTTTTGGGAGATAGTTGAACTTTATAATTTTTTGGGAAATTTACTTGCATAAGACGAGCGTTTCCAGATAACTCCTCCTATAGTTTGAATGCTAGGAAGTTTTCGCTCTGCTGGCTGTTTGTACATATATTGAAGGTATGCATGTGGTCAGGGTTTTATTTTATTATCTTTTGCTCTTTGGGAGATAATTGAACTTTTTTGTCATTTTGGGGTATTAGCGGTTAAATGAGTTGAGTGCGGGGCATCACTTTGTCTAGTTTACATTTTTTTTCTCGTGTTGTGCTGTTACACAAGTGTAACAGTCCGATGTAAGGTTAGGATTTAGCGCTCACATACATGTTAAACTCCGCCACGTGCACTTTCTTTATGTACCTGCCCCAAGTCAGGAGCACAAATTTCAATTGTTGTCGTTGTATAAATGTGTGTCATCTTTTTTTTTTTGTAGATTGTTTAAATATAAATAAGACCGTTTGTTTTTTCGTTTGAATTTTTTCACATGATGCATGGTGGCCTTTTATAGCTGACTATATGGTGTGTTGAAGGCTGTACGGTTGCCTATATATGATTTCTTACATCCACTGCATTTAAACTCTGGTGGATAGTTGTCTCATGGTCAATCACATTTCAACTTCTATGTTGCGTTTTGTATACTGTAACATTGTTTATCTTTTGTACGCATACCCCGGAGCCCTCTTTTCGGAATTCCGAGCAAAAGTCCTTGTTCCGCGATAGAAAATTTAATTACGAACTTATATAAGATAGCACAAATTTCAACTCAAAATCTTAATTAATCTAAATGAGACTTAAATTCGAATCTTACTCAAACTCAAAAAGTGACTCAAATTTAATGGTGTAACTAGAACTCTACCTTTAAATGTGACTCAAACTTGAAGTCCAACTCGAAACTCAATGCTAACTAAAACTTTAATTCTAATAATGACTTGAATTCGGAATCGGAGACTAACTCAAAGTTCTACTCAAACAGTAACCCTAACTTTAATTTGAACTCTTATTCGATGGATGGCCACACTCATCCAAGGCACATACAACATGGAAATTTATCTAAAAATAGAACAGGTTTTTTCCGAATTGGTCACGTGATTTTACCTCATCAAGTAATGGGATAACCACATCAAAGAATGACAGGACCACATCAAATAATGAAACAAACACATCATGTAGTGTAAAATCGTCAAATTTTGAAACATCATTACGTAATGTTAAAACCATATAAAGAATAGGCAAATCATCATTACAAAATAACAAAACCACATCATGTAATGAAACAACTACATAACGTTAAGTCACATTCACATCAAGTAATGTTAAAACCACATTGACTAATGACACAACCACATTAAATAATGGTGAAACCACATCGAGTAATGACAAAACCATATTGAGTAATGACAAACTATATCAAGTCAATACGAAACCATATCGTGTAATATCGAAATATCATTAAGTAATGACTATTCCATATTGAGTTATATCAAACATCATTACGTAATGTCAAAACCATATTAAGTAAAGACAAAATATCATCAAGTAATAATAAAACAACATAAAGTAATATCAGAGTTCCACATAAGACAGCTGAGGCGTTCCATAGTGTTGTATTAGAGATTTACAATAACTACCCGACTCCGAGTCAGAGTACGAGTACGACTACAAATCATACAGGTAAACTATAGGGGTGATCTCAAAATAATTTGTACACTAATTAATTTTACCGTGTTAAATCTTTGCGTTGCAATGTGATAGGACAAAACCATTCATCAAATTGATTTTTTTTACTGAAGGGTTGAAGAAAACGCTTTTTCATTCTCTCTTTATAACAGATTTTTTTTCAGATTTTCTAATACTTTCACAACAGTCTTTCGCTCGTGTTATCTGATCACTTCTGTATGTTCTCTATTCTACTGATGAATTATCTAAAGGGAACTGAATAATACTATTGTTCATTTTGTTTGTATTTCTTTTTTTATTAAGCAACATTTTTCCCATTGTATATAGTCTTGGAGGATAGGATAAATATTTTCAATTGAATGATTGCAAATTGTTTCAACTCGTTTTTGATCAGAAAACTTTTTTTATAGCTGCGAGTGAATTGTAATGCATACTTTTGTTTGCATTTATTTTGATGAGAAAAAATCATTAGTTACATGAATGATTATGAATATTCAAACAGCATTGACCTTCTTAGTCATTCCAATCATTCTCCCTGTCAAGTTAGCTTGCAATTGTTTGTCTGATTTAGGAAGTGTACAAAACAAGTCTGATAAAGAGCCAAACGACGCTTATTTTTTCCAAATAGACAAATCTACAAGATCTTTAACTTTTCAGCTTTTCAGCAATTGAAAGAGTGTTCTGTATTAGCTTTTCATCTAACAATTTTAAAAGAAAACATAAAATTGAGAACAATCGATACAAACGGTGACTGACGCAAAATAATGACTAACTTCATCCGGTAAGTAGATAAAATGAAATAGAAAAGAAGAAAGAATCAAAACGACGGGACTGAGTAGTGTGTGGGATGAACATTGATGGGATATGGAGGTGGGTGTGGCATCAGGGGAAATACTTTATTTGATAATATATAGCCATATATTTTTTTTATTTTATTTCTGAAACTGTGCATTAAAAGGGAATACGTTTTAGTTTTCTTTGGATTGTTTTACATATGCCATTTCGGGATCCTTTATGGCTAACTATGCGGTATGGTTTTGCTCATTGTTGAAGTCCATACGCAAACCTATACATTTTGTAGTTTTAAACTAAGTCATTTGGTATCTGGTGGGAAGTTGTCTTATTGGAAATCATATCACTTCTTATTTTTAATTATTCTTTGTTTTACGATTGTTTGACTTTTCGTATTTTGTTCTTCCTAAAACAAGAACAACTAAACACAAATAAACGATGTACAATCCAAAAATCATGCTTTAAAGGAGCAATGATAGATAAATAAATAAGACTTGTTGTTTTCATAAATTATGTTGTTTTACTTATTTGCGCAACGACAACATTGAACCATAACAGTTTCATCACTTTCAGATGAATCTACATTCACACCTCTGCTTTTGAACAGACTTATAACAGAATACCGAGTTTCCGTTGAACTCGTTATTGGCGAGTTGAACTGCTATAAGTTAATGAGAACTCTTCGTAGGCATCCTTGTCACAAACTAAAAGCCATTGTTGAAGTTTGCGGAGTTTGGTAAATCGCCGAAAACAACTTTTCAATTAGTATAAAATTATAAAAGCACAATGTTTACAATTTTTATTGTTTTGAGATAGCCCCGTCATTTAAACTGTCTTACTATGACTCGTAGTCGGACTCGGGTCGAAGTCAGACAGTTATTGTAAATCTCTATTAGCCATTGACACATTATAGTACCAACAAACATATTTCCTATCATTATATTAATAGCATGAATAGGTTAAGCAGGAAATAATCATATCATTGTCATTGATGTTTCCAGGAAGAACTTAATTTACAAAAAATAATATATTTTTCGAAAGCTATATTTATTCAATTAAATATTGTTTAACATGATGACCGACATTTTAGTGACATCATTCAATTTAACTTTATTTTTTTTTTATTAATTGAAGGAACATTTCAAACAACTTTAATACACATAATAACGAGTTGGATTCATGAACAAGCAACTAGGGCTCATGTTTATTTTCTCTTTGACATGTTAAATATAACTATATAAAGATAAATCCATACTTCGTTTTTATTTACATATAACAATGGCATGTCCATGTAAAATGACGTTTGCAAAGTAAACCACCTGTTATTAGTATCTATGCACAAATAAAAAAAAAAACTCTAGTATACAATACGTAATTGTGATATTAGGATCCCAAAACGGACAAATGTTTCATAAGATGGCACATTTTTTTAAAAGGAACGGAGGATGTCGCATTGGTGGGTATTTTTAGTCATAGAACAGCGTCAAGTGAATGCAATGTAAGTAAATCTAGACACACAAGTATTACATTTATCACGGTTTTGCATTACACAAGCTAATGATACATACTAAGATAGAAATCGACAAATGAACTGAAATTTTATTTAATGTTTGTCTAAAACATATCAACTGGTTTGTATCTTAGACGCCGTTTACACTTGTACGAAATTGAATCGATCTTTATTTGAATCGATCTTAAAAGACCAGTTTGCGTTTACACTGCACACGCAAGATCGATTGCGATCGATCTTATTTAATCCGGTGCGTTTACACTACAATATAAAAGAACCGGTCTGACCTAATTACCTTGCATTTCGTAAACAAACAATCGTGAAAAAAGAAAGCAATAACGTGTGCATTTCCTGCGGAAAATTACACAATTACACACTATTAAAGCAAGTGATACAGGATTGATAGACGGCCTGGTACCCAATAAAGTATCCAGTCTCTCAAAGTATGGAAACGTTTTCGTTTACCTCCTGATTTTTATTTTCACGTTTTGTTTGAAAATACTTCGTTTTCAGTCTTTGATTCTTGCACGGCAGTCCTGTGCATTTCTGTCAAATTCGGGAATCCTGTCTTTAATATCAGTACATATCCTCTTGATTATGTCCAAATTCTCTTCGGCGTGTTTTCCAATTGATCCTGGATATGTTGATCACCCTATAATTCTATTAAGAGTACAGTCTCTTCTTGACTCCATGCATCTCCTCTTTGCCGTCCATTGTATTGTTATATGTGAACCGAATCAAAACAAAACTTTCGTATTCGTATTCATTGTTTTAAACACGTGTATATTTGGCGCCGAACAAGCGCAGACTTATTTCGAGTCTAAATATACACTTTCACTTTTAAAAGGATCGATCGCGATCGATCTAACCGTTTACACTGGAAAAAGATCGATTAAAAAGATCGATCTTTTAAAACCACCTCTAGAGGTAGACTTTTAAGTCCGATTGAAGATCGGTCTTTCTCGTTTACATTATACCAAAGATCAATCTTAAAAGATCGATCTCAGTAAAGATCGAACTTTTTGCTAGTGTAAACGGGGTCTTATTAAATCAAAATGTAGGTTAAGCATTTAAAAGAAACGTAGATCGTAAAATTACACTGACACAACTCTTTCTGCGTAGGCGCATATGAGAACAAACACAGATACATTGAATTTGACAGATGACAGATGTGTGGATCATTTGACTGTTTTGTGATACCAAATAATTACTAGATGTTATTCGTCATTCTTATTTAAACGCGCCAACGGATGACCTTTCACAACTTTTCTGTAGTATATGAAAATATCAATTAAGTATATGAGGTGGTCAGCAGGATTTATATGTTATTTTCTTACAGACACATCTTTCCTTTGGTCTATAAAAACACGTTATCATTTAATCATTTCCAAAACGACATCGATCTGTATTAAAGATAAATCATTACAAAGAGTAAGTAGACACGGTGACACCAGTAACATATATTTCAAAATGTATTAAAGTTCAAACCTTGAATGATATATTGCTATGTTGATTTATTGGTGTTTAATGCCGCTTTCAGCCAGAGCAATTCTTGGCGATCACTTTTATATAAGCGGGAGGAAGCCGGAGTGAACTACCTACCTTCGGTAGGAAAACTAACAATCATGGTCAATTAATACTAGAGTGGTGAAGGATTCGAACTCACAACCTCGGTGTCGACAGGCTAATGGTACAGAAGTTCGACTAATCAAACCACTTGCTCAACGAGAACCCTGGAATGATAATAGCTCCTTAAAGATCAAGAGTAAAATTTAAAATATTTATTTCATTTTTTTTACTTTACTGATAAATGGCATTTTGAAATTAATATTACTAGAAGATGCACGCAAAATCCCGGTACAATTGTGCAAGTGTTGAAACAAAGAGTTTTCAAATTTCGCGGGCAGTACGTCGTCTGAGCATGCGCGCAAGCGTATAAGACACGGATCGATAACGGTTTCTGAAATTGGATAGTTTCTCAAAACTGACGTTTTCTGAAGAAAAGATTGTTTCAAAGACAAATTTAGGAAGTACAAAACACTACATTTATATGTCATATTACAAATATTTCCGACTTCGTATGGTTTCAGAGGAGTTGCGGCTCAATGAATTCGTCTATTCCTTTAGTAGTATAGAATATATAGTCTTGGGTAAGAGTTCCAGAGATCATGCAATATGAAGAGCATGAATAGAAGTTTCCTCTTGACTGAACAATACCAAATGTGTTTTGATTGGTTCCTATTTAATAATTGTTTCTGCATTTTACTAATAATTATTAATTTATACAAAATTTAGTTAAAAACATTTAGTAACAGCCCAGGGTTAAAGTTAACAAACTCAAACAATCAGGGAATTTTAGGAAACTTATATTTATGTTCTAATTCACTTTTTCAAACGAACATACAGTATTTATGTGCACATCGCTACTTAATTTCTGAAACCTACTTCAAACCCAAACTGTATACTCTATCATTCTTGAAATAAAATAAGAAACACATTTCGTGACCATGTTATTTTATTAAACATCATATATATATACATACTTATTCAAGCAGCATTTTACTGTCCACAAAAACATTGGATTCACTGTATGCAAATAACGTTCACTAAAATAAATGTTTTGGCCTTACGGAATATCTAAAATAAACAAATATCATAATTAGGACACGTTTAAATGATCTCTGAATTACATAAGATTTCTACACTACTGCAAATATGTCTACACTATAGTAATCAATTTGGTCGCAGCCTAACCTCGATAACTGAAAAACGTGATCCTTTTCTTATATACTACCCGCGAAATTTAAACCGGTTCTTACAATAAGCACTGCGTGACTAAAATTACTACGCGAAGAGCACATAAATATATGTATGTTATCATTCACTTGTTCAAACGAACATAAAATATGTATGTGCACATCGCTACTTAATATCTGAAACCTACTTCAAACCCAAACTGTATAGTCGATCATTCTTGATATAAAATTAGAAACACATTTCTGATTTTGTCCAGCACGGTGACCATGTCAATGTACAAAGAAAGCAGTGGTTATAAACCACGATTTTTGTAACTCATAAAAGTTTTTCATATCTTAAGACACGTAACCATCTTTTGCGAAGTCTGATTTCCAGCGGCTGTTTATCTTAAAAGTTTATCTGATATACCGTTTCTAGCTGCAATGGAAGCTCCGCCTAAACGAAAGCTATGTAAGCCGGACTCTTTGCCGGAACATCCGATACTATGAAGAGCCTCTTTTGTCACTTCTCTTGCTCGTGTATATGATAATTTCTCAGAGCTTAACACAAATATATTGGATTTTCTAGAGAAATATGTAAATGACCTAAACATGTACATATCAGAATTCATCTCTATTCTAGCTTTCGCCAAATAGGACTGTTCATTTTTTACAGGACACAGAGGACTATATAATTTAGCAATATAAACATTCCTTCCTTTTCTATAACAATCAGTTTTACTCTTTTCTATAAAATGTCTGCATATTCAACAACGAAAGAAATATGTTTGGCCTTAATATTACATAGTTCATCTGAAAACCCCAGTGTAAGCTATACATCACACATACACAGTAAACGCAAATCTTTAAGTGATCTCGACTTCTTGTTATATAAATTAAAAAGTTTTTCATAATATCTGGATCTACTGGTGTCTTTTTCTGAATCAGACTAAATAACATACGTTTGGATGCATCAAGTACAAAATCTGAATCACAAGGATTCTTTACGCCTGCAATATGATGTGCACTCTTATTACCGTAAAATACGGCCTCAACGACACTGCAGTGACTACTGGTATCTAATAGGTGTGACTCTGTTTCCAGAAACCATTGTAAAAATTTCTGTAATAAAAGAAAATTACGGAAATAGTAATTAAACAGTAATGATACAATTAATCTATATTTACCTTGTAAATTCCTAATCCATTCAAGCGGTCCAGTGACCTTAACCGCATAATCCAGTGACTACACTACTCTTGGTCCAGTGAACATAAAAAAATCATGTGTCCAGTGACAAACATTAAACAATTAACTAGTGCAAGTCAAGTAACGTAAGTCAGACGTTCCTATGCCAAATCATTAACAGTCCATAATAACCAAGTAAAAGCCATTATCAAGTGACCACCATCTGTAATATTGTATACTTATTGACTGGGTATGAGTAGAATAGTAAGTTTATTGTCCTGAGGCGTAGCCGAGGGCAATAGTTGTATCCGAGGGTACAATAAACTCACTATTCCACGAATATCCAGTCTGTAAGTGTTTTATTATATCGAAAAAGACAACAGACAATAAATGGCGGTGATTAATCATCTATTGTAATATATACAGCAGAAACCCAACCATAACGTTTGCTTCATAAATATTCTGAAATGCTAAGGCTACGTCTTGCACTGACGTTAACCCTAGAGACAATAAGGTAAAAAGCGACGTCGTTACTCCGCGGTATTTTCAAAATCCTCCAATCCTGTACATATGATGACGCTTGCGGTCAAATAGTTTCATCGAGGTCCAATAGTTGGAAACTATTGACCGGTCCAATAGTTCAAGGCTTGCAATTTGAAAAATAGTAATAATATCGTGTATTTATTTTATATAGAAAATGATAACTGAGGTATAATAAATATATTATATTAAATATCTGAAGCATTTAATCTCACTGCTAACACAGTTCCTTTAAAATCACCTTGAACAAATTAGAATTTACATTTTGTCCGGCAACAAATATTCTATTTGACTAAAAACTCTTAAACATCTTCAACATATGGGTAATAAATTAAACCTTCCGCAAACAGTAACGGCCAATACGGCGATGAGGACCACTTTGGAACCATCAGAGTTCCAACAGCTCTACATTTAACTAAATGATTATCTGGTAGTACTAACTAGTTATTATCTTCCTGCCAGTTACATGTAATTTCTGAACCCGGATTCCAATATAAAGAATTCAATCTCATCAGTTTTTATTTTCCATATTGGCAAACCTGTCAATGGAGTGAGGACCGTATAAATTATCTACAAACTCAAAAAATCATCTGAATCACCCAATCGTCGATATCAACGATTCGACTTAAATATTCTGCTTGCTTGTTTTCTTCTCGGGGATCCATTTTACATTTATAGAAATACAATTCACAATACAAGTATTAAAAATTGAAAGAGTCAAGTTCTGAAGTTCTTATATCTTGCTACCTTTTTCAATAACTCACACTGCGTTCTGGTTGTCTGTATATAAAAAAAAAAACACTGAACTGTTGCATAATAAATGTGCAAATGATACTAAACACAGCTCGACTGCTTTTACCTCTCTCTATTTGGAGCTTTTGACTTTTCTGAATTCGTTCAGGATGTATACATTACATGCGTTGAGTTTTGTATAAAACCTCCTGCACCTATTTCGCCTGCACCACTATAAATACTAAACGTATTTGCATTTGGTGTAATAAAGAGACAGGCATTAGCATTTGCATATTATTTTTCCAAATCATGAACTCAAAAATCAAATCTCTGTTGAAGTTAATATCAATGCATTGATCCAAATCATCTCATTCGTTAATCACAGCAAATACAGCTCTTGTTATTTTCTGAGTAACATTGCCGATTGCTGGAGTAAGAGATATAACCTTACCGCAGATATTTGCAAGCGTTCTGATTTTAACTTTACAATGATTACATAAAGCAATGCCTATGCATTCTTGCAAGTCCAGTATTTTTGACTCGGGAATTTGCTAAACACATTTCAATGAATAAGAAGGAACCAAATACTCTTCTCCTTGTTTGGAACAAAACCTGACATAATTAAATCTGACTTAACGTCTGCATGTAATTAAAATACTTCACTATCAGCAGCTAACCCTAATCCGTCGTCTAAATATACGACAATTTGAATACCCTTTCTCCGCCAGTGCGCGACTAAAGGTCGTAATACCTTTGTAAATACATAACCACTCGATTTCAATCCAAAAGCAAAACTGTAAATACGTATTTTTCAACACCATCAAACTTCCATGAGAAACCTAAATACTTCTGATGCGGGGCAAAACTATCAATATGATGGTCCCCTGATTTTAAATCAAAAAGAAATCCAACGGAATTGTTTGTTACATATTGTTTAGCAACTTTCACATCTTCGAATTTAACTTTGTTTACTAACACCTGTTTGTTTACGTTTCTCAAATCCTGTACAAGTCTATGTTCACCTTTTGCGCTGATTGCTACTGTCAGCGGGTTCACGACGTTATATACCTCTTTAACTAAACCGCCTTTGAGCAAATCTAAAATAGCTTCATGTACAAAAATTCAATTTTTAAAGCAGACATATTATTTTTCAAAAATACAGAAGTAGGTTCTTAAAAAGGAATTTATGACCTTCTTTAATTATATAATAAATAAAGTCTGTTTCATATTCAAAGTCAGTGTCAATATTAAATTGTTCATGTGCTTAATTTTTTTATTGTTTCTTTTAAGAAGGAGGTGATCTGGGTACTCTGTTCTTGCTTTGTCTTCGATATACTCTCGCCCAATGCCCGTAGAATCCACAATTGTAACAGACGTCGGAAGGTTTGGCTTGGGTCTGCTGGTCTTGGGCTCCACAGGCAGATGCCCCTGCACGAATGGGCTGAAGTTGCAAACCATTACCACCCAGAATTTCCACTATTTATTCTTACATCTTATCTCATATGTAATCAGTATTTAGATGATGAATGATAATAAATTGACAAGTCGTTGTTGATGAGCAATTCTAGGTTTTTATTTAATGAACTATAGAAGACATTTGGATTGACTGTTACAATTAATATAAGATGCTGTTTAGTGTGGCCAAAAGTGAATGCAAAAGTACATGAATGTTGACATGCAGTAGAGTAGAGTAGTTATAGCGAATTGATATGTACATGTATCTACTTTACCTTGTAATTATATTCATTTGATTTTGAATCACATTTTACAACAAGTAAGTGTACCCGTGTTTTAGAATAATGATGAAAGTTTTAACGACCTTGACTGGCTACATGTGTGCTTAATATATAATTTATGAAGATTATTTGTACCAGTGTACAAGACAATACATGCACTTATATAACAGTATCCCATAATATAAGTTGTATTATGAGAATCAATAATATTATAAGATAGCGTAATGTGTGAATTAATATTATGCAATCCAATAATTTTGGAAATGCATAATAATATTTTGATGCAGTATTATGCATTTCCAAAACTATGTGATTGAATAATATTAATTCACACATTATACTATCTTATAATATTATTGAATTTCATAATATATCTTAGATTATGGGATACCATAATATTAATTATGGGCCGGGTAATTTAAAGGGGCACTAGCTGTCAAATTCGTGTTCACCGATTTGACTCAAATTCTCATATTTGATTTATAACAATGTAAAACATTTATCCAAATTATAAAAAGTCTAAAATAAACAATTTACAGGGCATGGGCTCAATTATATGTAGCTTCGTTTCGTGTGTAGACGCCATCTAATTAACTATCGAGTTGACCTCCGACGACCTCTGATGACCATATAAGCGATATAAACATAAATATAGATATAAATAGATATCAACATCTTGCAATTGGATTTTTCTAGGTCTGTTAAATTTCATTTTATAGATTAAAATATATGTTAATCATCGTTTTTACTTGTATACTAGTAATTTTGTGTGGATCGAATCAATCAATCAAATGATTTACCTTTGTTTCACTTTCAATGTTGACATTTTTTCCTTAAAATAACTGTACACGCACTATCTACTATTTACTTGCAAGTGAATAATTCATCATCAATGTTTCTTATTTTGAAAAAAAAATTGAACCATACTGGCTGATAAAAGCAAATTATTATTTCACTATTTCACTTTCATTAATGATTGAACAAATACAATCATAATTTAATTTTTATATAT
The DNA here is from genome assembly GCA_017311375.1 of Mytilus coruscus. Lineage (NCBI taxonomy): Eukaryota > Metazoa > Mollusca > Bivalvia > Mytilida > Mytilidae > Mytilus > Mytilus coruscus. Next base: position 154,907 of record JAASAO010003564.1, read on the forward strand.
CTCGTGCATGGATTGTCTTGTTTATACGGTGTGTATGCAGCTTTCGGGAAAAATACGCTGTCTTGCACTTTACCAAAGAGAACACTTTTTGCTGACTTTCATATGCGCACATCTATATATCAACTTATTATTATTAAACGACGATGAATTACTCATCTTACTATTTACAACTAACAGTAAATATGTATCGAATTATATAATTGATACAACACAAATTAGAGGACAATTAATTTCTATTTGAATTTATAGACCTGAGAAATTACGTTTAATATCTTTTTATCAAATGTAATTATTGTGATAGACTTTAATAGCAGTGCATCATAAGTCTTTGAAGGCTGGCTGATATGTTAATAATGTGCTTAAATATGTTGATTTATTATGTAATATTAGCTTGCACTATAAAATAAAATATATGTATATATATATATATATAGGTATATATATTGACAGGTTGCACTTAGATATTAAGCTACGTTGTGCATTAATTTCAACAAAAATTAAAATTATGAGTTCATTCTGTAATGTGTATAAATTTTCATATCGAACGTAAATTATGTCATCTGTTCCTTATTAATTCTACATACTGCTAAACTAAATAGTGTATTACATGACCTTGCTTCGCACTTAAAAAGTTTAATCTTTACATATTTTGTTTTCTGTTGTATAATTTTATATAAATAAATTTTGTGATTCTCGTAAATCAATATAACTTAATTTTGTTTTCAGCCGTGTTGCTTAGAGGAACAAAATCATAGTATTGTTATAAATACTCAGGTTTATCTATTATCAAATATTGGCCGACGTCGTAATAAATATTTATTGGTTATACATCAAACTTTATATGTCATTTCTACCTCCCTTAGTTTTAAGGTTGTGTGTTTGTTTATATCTGTCTTGATGTCTCGATTTTTAATCTAAAATGAAGCATAATTGTTTATATACATGTAAGACAACAACAAAAAGAGATTTCATTTACAAAGACAATTTTAAGTTCAAAGAATTTGGAAAGGAACATTATGAATCTGATGGTAATAGGAAAATACTTTGTATGTGTTTATCAAATTATCTACCTTACCCGATACACACAAAAAAAGTAGCATTGAAACGTTTGAAATAAGATAATAGATCGCTTGTGTTCAACACAAAACTGGATTGAAACAATGACAATTCCATGTGAATTTGACCGTTAATGAAATTTCGTCAAAATCAAGCCATGGAAGCATGAGAAAGTAATGTGTTTCTATACCTAATGTGTATATAGTCGTTGACAATTTTAAAAGAACTCTGAAGGAAATGTACTACTTTTGATAACCTCTCCCAATAATAGAACAAATGTATTGTAAACGAGGTCAGCTGATACACTTATTTTCCACACTTATTTTCTACAAGAAGATTTATTCATTGTATAAGGAACGATAACAATGTTTTACAAAATATGGCATATAAGACGACACGAGTTGTCTTTCTTGTACAAAATTCCGACACAGATTATGGACAGATAAGACGTAAGCATTTGCAAGTATGACGTAAGGAAAGTTACGATTGTCGGATGAATATAACCAGTAGATGATCATAAAAATAGCATTCTAAGACTAATAAATTACGGAATTTGTTAGCAGTGCCCAAAATCATGTTTTCGGACATATCAAATTTTATTTTTCATGCATAATTATGAAATTCAATAATTTTCAAAATTATGGGCTCGCATAATATTACTGGCAATATTATTTAATCTCATAATATTATGGATTTTCATAAAACAGTTGAAATTAGCCATTTCCATAATATTATGGAGTTCGCTAAGTGCCCTGACTGACGGACTAACATCGTTCAAAAGTACATTTAGTTCAATATCCATATGTACAGCTAATCGTTATTTTTGAAAAGTTATTTATTTAACAATTCTTGTCTACAATCGGGATACGAAGGACAAAACAATAAAAGATGCAAAATATAAATATGAGGAGATGTGGCATTATTACCAATGTGACAAGAGGCAACCAAATACTAAAAGAACAAGAATGTAAGTAACTAATGCTCACTGCAAGGCCTTCAACAATGAGTAAATTCCGTGCCGTATAGGGGAAACAATTTACAGTCATTTGACCAAAAATGTTAAATAGTTCATAAATATGGCAGACGACATACAAGACAACCCCTGGACAACAATGTCAGTTTTGAACAGGCATATTACGTATGACGCGGGTAAAATTGAGGTTGCAACCTGATGCCTTGCCTGGAGCAATGATTTAGGAGAATAACAAAATTATGGTCTCAATGTTTTGTTTTCAGTGCATTGTTCTTTATGTTGTTTGTCATTTCTTTGTTTTTGTTTTTGACCATTGTGTTATAGATTTGCACCAGGCATATATTTTTGGCTCGCTTTGTATCTCACGTTTTAGGAATGAAAGATTGATAATTTAAAAATCTGTATTTAGACCAATTATTTGTACATACACTTCAATAAAATTTACAGGCTAGCAAGAGTTTTCTTTTATTAAAATAGTGCAAAAGGCATGTCAGACAGTTACTTAAATCATGTTACTATCTATAACTATTTTTTAGCATTTTAGTAAAATTAAGTGTACTTTTGTGGTTCTTTTTATTATAGATTTCATCAAAATATCTAAAATTAGATTATGCACTGGAACCTCTAGTTGATATCTTAACATGTTATTCAATATGTTCTATAAATATAAACACATTTTGTCTTAGTTTAACCACCACACTACTTAAGAACATATGTTACGGGTTTGCGTTTAAAAGCAAATTTAATTAAAATATATGATGTTGATATTATATGTATTCATACATACCGATAGATAACGGAAATATTTATTATTCACATCTCCTATTCTCAAATATCGGATAGTGTATCAACGTTTATCACCCTTTATGTTTTTATTACAAGTTAGATATATACAACATCAATAGTCTCAACACATGGTGAATGCGTTGAAAATGAGAGGCGAAAGATACCAAAGGGACATTCATACTCATAGGTCAAAAATAACTGACAACGCCATTGCTAAAAAGATAAAAGATGAGCAGACAAAGAACAGTACACAAAACACAACAAAGAAAGAATTGGCAACACGAGTCTCACAAAAATAGGGTAATCGCAGATGCTCCGGATCGGTAAGTAGATCCTGCTCCACATGTGGCACCCGTCCTGTTGCTCATGTCAGTACAAACCAAGTGATAAGTCTATATCGGTAGGTCACATTCGGGAAAAAGGGGACGGAATTGTAGTAGCGACAATTGGAACATATTCATTGTCATCTGTGAGACGTATATTCTATAACGATCAACCAACACGTGATGGCATCCGTAAAATGATATAATGTATATTTGAAGATAATTCAAGTATAAGGTAACTTGAATACATTGCAACAAGCTTATTCATACGATTTCTCTTTTTTCCTTTTCAATTTAACTGTACTACATGCTCTTGCATATTCTTATGTTAGTTGGAGGTATTGGTCCTTCAGTTTTTCAAAGAATGTCTATAGATATATTATTATTGAGAAATTTGAAGATGCCTTTATTGCTGAAATAACCTCTCTATAAAAAGAAAGTCTGACTTTATTTTATAGATATTTTGCATTGTTCAAAAGTCACTTGTTTACCCTCGTAACTTATAAATCATGTATCAAAGTTTCCATTATCTGCTAGTCTTGATAGAAGGTAAATTTTGTTCCTATTTTGATATTCTAATTGTTCCTAAAGAGAATTTTGTACAAACTCTTCTTCTTTTTTGGTACAAGTTAAATTTGTAATTCTGTTCAAGCCTTGTCGACTCCTTCCGAAAAGAGGACAAAACAGGTTTACCCTCTCCGCATGTTATGCCTGTCCCCAGTCAGGAGCCTGTGGACTTTGTTAATCTTGTAAGTTTTTTAATTTTTGTTCATTGATATGTTTTGGAGTTTAGTGTGACGTCCATTTTCATTAAACTAGTACACATTTTTGTTTAGGGTCAGCTGAAGCCCGCCTCCGGGTGCGGGATTTTCTCGCTGTGTTGAAGACCCATTGTGGCCTTGAGCTGTTTTCTGCTCTTTGGTTGGATTGCTGTTTCTTTGACACATGCCCCATTTCCATTCTCAATTTTATTTTACATTTGTTTGTCCGGTCCAGATATACAAGATATACAAGGCTTTCACTATTTATTGTTTAGTATGTTCTAGTAGTTTATTCATTTTAGGTTGTTTTTACGACCATCGAGTCAATTTTGATTTCAGCCATTTAATATATTTGTCAAGATCCAACATTTCCAGCCGTCCAAATATATTTGCAAAACATAGTATTCTCTTTTATTTTGTCATTTTTTTTTCCAAATGAATAAAAAAACAACATTCTATCAATTAGTTTTTTTAGAATTGTTGCATGGTGCTTGTAATTTTAAAACAGATTGATAAGTTATGAAATAATTAGTGTCTTGATGATTGCTATTTTCTACCTGGTGTTGATGTTTGCTTATGCGACATTTTTATCATATTTCATTTTAAAAAATTCTCGGATAGTAATTTAAAAGTTAAAAGATTTCATGCAAATTGACCGAATAGTTTATACCTAGTAGTGTAAACCTACTGGAATCCCATTCCAACCCTAATTTACACATTGTGTTTTACTATATTTCTTTTGCTTATCCACACTACCGGTATTTTGTCCAGGTTCATATTGATACCAGAAACTTCAACATGTTTTTGCAGTAAGCGAAGTGATGTGTGATCTGCGTATTGTGATTTTAAACATTGTGAATGATCAATTTCAATTCCTTTAATTTCGTTTTGTTTTCTAATTAAGATTGCTAAAATTTCAACACACGAAAGACAGACGAATCTGACAGGAACAGTTTTCAGAAACTGCTGAACTAATATCTGTGTAAGAGGTGTTTTCTCCAATATGTCTATCAGGAATTAAATTTGTCTGATCTTTGTTAATAATAATGGCTAAAACAGATTGTTTACACTTTGCGATACAGCTTGATGATAGTTTATATGTAGTTTTGATAAATTTATAGATCGCCAGTTTTCATGACTGTCTAGGTTTATCGCCTTTTGGTAAAAAGCAATAATACCCTGTTGTTGATTTATTGACAGTTCAACCCTTTTAAAACCATAAATTATAGAAATGTTCTTACATGTGTCCAGACAAATTAAAATAATTCATTTGTTAAGCCATCCGACCTATGGCTTTTTTTTCAAAACTGTTGTCAATTCATTATATTATTAAGCTGTTCATCCCTCCAAAGATACTTGTAATATACCATTTAACGTTTGAATATCATTATCAGGAATTGCGCTATCAAGATGTACATTATCCAAACTCTCTGCTTAAGTATTAAGTTTTATTTTATACAAGTAATATTTGTTTGCTCTATCTAATATTTGATCTTGTTTATCTTCATTGTGTTGTGTCCCTTTTCCATTTACAAAATTTTGAAATAGTTTTAGTTATAAAATGTTAAGTTTCCACATTCAAGAAAAAAATTAGATGATATTCCATTTCTTCAATCCATTGCATTTTTATCTGATAAAGTACTCCATAATTTTGACTTGTCGTATTATTTTAAAATTTCTTTCTTTTGTTTTCAGTTTCTGTTAATATTTCTCTGTTAAAACATGTTAAATGCTTTCTTCCAGTCTTTGCATTTCTCCTGATAACAATTTTCCTGTTCATCTCTTTCCTTCTATTTAAAAATGCATTTGAAAATTTTCTTTTAATTTCAGGTTGCATTTCTGTAAATATAGACAATACAATTTCCATAGGAACTCCTTTACGGCTAAAACTGTACCACTTTTGCTATGAAGTTTCGTGAAAATTATATCTTAGAATGGAAAGTTGATATGCACTACTATTTTATTCAAAGGTCAAAACATAGGGCTGTGCGGCATATTTTCCACATTTATATGTCCCAAAATTCTAAGAGTTTAAACTTATACTTAAGTTCTGTACTACCCTACCTTCACTTTACCTCAGATTTCAAAATTCCTGCAACCATGTGTAAATATACTGGTAACATTCCCAAGTAATGTCTCTGTGAGATGAAACAGAGATCATATCTGGGAACCAGTACGTAAACAAACAAAGTATCTTTGAATATTATATATCTCCCAAAAGAAGCGTGGTTTGTGAAACAACTGTATTTACAAAGTGCAACCTTCAGTAAGAAATATTTTAAAAGAGTTGGTCGTTAATAGTAAATTATTTATCGTTTTAATGTGTCTGTATTATATGCTAATGATGCATATTGATTTTTACTTTATGTATAATTATAGATTATCGTTGATTATCTCAACGAGATTGATTTTCTCGCTTGAGCCGGTACGGCGAAAGTGAGAAAAGCAATCGAGTTGAGATGACCAATGATAATCTGTTTATCGCTATTTTACCTATGACGACGTTATCAATTTCATTAGCAACGCCACGTGATTCCTTAGTTTCTAGCGATAATTTTCCATCTCAAGCGAGTAGCATGATATGAAAAATTATCACAAAAAGATCAAAGGAAAATGCACAAAATAGCGATAATGTCTTTTATAGTATTGGAATATTCAATATCATGTAAATTGAACTGTCACATTTCCACACTCCTCTTCCAATTATGAAAGCATTCCTCTTCAAGTGCAATATTATTCGGAAATGATCGGATGTATAACTGTTGTGAATTTGTACATACTCTTATACCTTTTGAATAAGGTCTTGGGACATTGAACAACAATATAATCTTGCTTGTACTTTGACCTATAATTGTTATTTTTTATACATTGTAACTTGATGGCGAATTGTCTTATTGGCACTCATACCATATCTTCTTATTCATATCATAAGCCGATGAATGACTGACAATGCCATTGAAAAATGAAAATGACCAAAACAATGCAAAAGACAAACAAAAGTATAAAATATAAAGATAAACTTTTAAAGACTCAGCAACAAGGAATCGATCATTTATATAAAATCAATCCCACCATATATTAGAGTTGTTTGAAAAAAATTAAAACAAAACTTTCATAACTTTAAAAATTTCAGAAACGCTCAAAGCAGAATATTTGAGAGCCAATTCAAGGATGTATAAGAACCGAAACAATTAAAGTGCTGTATGACCAAAACGAGCCTTAACATAATAGCCGAATCATTCTAGGGTCAACTTTACTTGAGGGTGCTGAAACCTTAGTTTCTTAATAATTTTAATCTAGAAACGTACAATTTAAGTCAGGTTTGTCATAAATTATGGTTATACTGAGGTACTGACTAATAAGCTGATGATACCCTCGGAGACTGCTAGTCCACCACCAGCGGTATCGACCCAGTGCTCTCAAAATGAAAATAACACTTTATAAATTTGAAAGAATACACTTGACATATTAGGCATATTGAGCCGCTTTTAACAAATGTGCTACCGAATGGTTATCCAACAGATGGAATAATGTTAATTTCATTTTTTGTACCAATAACTCAATTACCCGCGATTCTTTTAGTCTGAAATGGCGAAATCATTTGTATCAATAGTATCTCTAGTAAAGCAGGAGTATAGTTTTATGTATATATAGCAAGATTGACTTCAGCAGCTCCACGGTAGGATGTGAAACTCTTTGAATAGATCTGGCAGATTGTAACAAAAGAAAAACTTTTGTTAAAAATATATTATGAACCTTACAAATTAAAATGTTTGAATAATCTACGAACTGGTACCTTAGACGTGTTGGTTATTTGTTCTTGTCTTTTGTTAGCCTGCGCAATTTCAACATTTAAAGAATCATTGCATTCAATAGTATAGACACACTGCTGTAAGTTGAGGGTTTCATGATAGATTACAACACTAAAAGTGAACAGTGCGAGATTAGTTCGAAGTTATATTCTTTTAGCGTTGTTATCTCTCCTGGCCAAAAACTTCAAAGAGAGTGTTTCATTTATACAGAATGCGAAATTTTATCACCAATAACGGAAGTAAAGAAACTAAACATTCAAAACAAATAAAAACAAAGAATGAAATAAAAGTTAAACTATTACGATACACGAAACTTGTTAATATACTATTAAAACAAGTTTAGAAACTCAGCATCTGTCTGACCGATTCGCCTTTCAATTTTTATCTTTTCTTTATCTTCAATAATTGGTGTATTCAAACGTACTACAGTTTTCTTGGTCAAATTACAGACAGCTACTCTGTTCGCAAACTTCAAGGAAGAGGTCAAAATTTAAAGTCACCATTTAAACAATTTGTGCACTTTGTCTAGTTCAAAATGCATACCACGCACATAATTAACGAAGAGATGAATTTTATGGCATAATTGATTACATATGAACAGAAACTTTCTTTTCCTTAACAAAAATGAGGAAAAATTGATAAGGACAGTTTTATCCCACCAAAATTTTATCATATTCTTTTAGTTTCTTTATTCAATTCAGCATCCTTTCAAACAGTAATGCTGTCAATTTTAGATCATTTTGAACATTTCTACAAAGATTTTGCCCTCAATCATCTCAAAGGTAATGTTGCAAAACCTTCTTTGGGTGGTATATTTCTTCTTAATTTTGTTAGATACACGAACAAAACATTCATGTAACAATTGTAATGTTATAATTTTACTTTCATGCTCGAATGACCTATCAAAACTGTTTAGTCCTAGTACCTTTTTCAGACAAATTCAACAACTCTAAATACTTCCAATGTATACCTGTTTGTATTCGTCGCAATAGTCACAGGAAAACAGCACTCACTTAGAGGAAATGATAAGTTTTTACTTTCTACTAAAAGATGTATTAGCACTAAAACCCATTCAATGTAATACAAGTGGTTGGAAAAGTTGTGGTACTTATGGTTTGTCTTTTTACATTGTTTTAAACATAAATCAAAATATAACATATCTTTAACTGACCTATGAAATTAAATTTGCATGTATAATTATGTGAAGAAAATGTCAGTCATTCTTCCTTATCGTAAATATATTTTTTAGTGAAGGAGCTAATGGATTTATGATCGAACAATGAGTTTCATAATATACATGATATAAACTGAATCTTTAACCAATATGATAATGAGAAAATGTTGACAAATTCTTGAATTACTGACACCTTTTAATACCGACGTTTCAAGCACGAGCACCTTATAGTTACAATTGTAACGCAACGTTCCTTGATGTTAACCGTACACAAACGATAAGTTTTTCTTGAATTAATATTTTGTCATAATGTTAGTGAACTCAAACATCGATATTGTCTTTTCAGAGTTATCTCGAAAAATTTGGTTATATGTCAGCCGCTAAAATGTTGAAATTACATACAACTACTGAGAGGACTACTGCTCTAAAGTAAGTTCTAAATGAAATATGAATCGATATTAGCTTTGAATATGATAGACAGTAATTTGCAATTCTCCCAGTTGGATTTCATCACTAGCCGTTGAGACGATATATCTTTTCATTGTTGATTCCAATAAAGATACATTCATAAACCACTGTATTTGAGACGCAAATTAAAAAAAACATTGTGTAATAATGAGCTGCTTAGAAATGTTTTTCGACTTAGGAAAACATAGGAAAATATCAAGTTGCTTAGAAATGATTTTATCACATAGCCTAGGAAAACATTGGACAATATCAGGCTGCTTAAAATGTGTTTATTGCATAGCCTTAGAAAATATTGGGCAATACAAAACTGGTGATTACATAATATTTATTTTTTCTTAATTCTGTACGAATTAAAATAATAATGCAGTTCCATCCTGTATTGATAATATTTTTGCAGACTTGTTTACTTGTTTTTGTCATTTATCTTTGTTTAGGGATTGAATAGACGAATGGAGAGAGAGAGAGAGAGAGAGAGAGAGAGAGAGAGAGAGAGAGAGAGAGAGAGAGAGAGAGAGAGAGAGAGAGAGAGAGAGAGAGATGGATAGATGGATAGAAAGATAGATAGATAGATAGATAGATAGATAGATAGATAGATAGATAGATAGATAGATAGATAGATAGATGGATAGATAGATAGATAGATAGATAGATAGATAGATAGATAGATAGATAGATAGATAAATAGATAAATAGATAGATAGATAGATAGATAGATAGATAGATAAATAGATAGATAGATAGATAGATAGATAGATAGATAGATAGATAGATAGATAGATAGATAGATAGATAGATAGATAAAGTCATCTTTAACGGTATTCTTAATATTCTTAGTTTCCGTTTGGCGTAAGAAAAGTTGAAATGGAGAATTACCGAATTCTTCAGTCAGTTGTCGGATTCAGTTGTTAGGTAAGTAATTATAACATGGATAAATATCAGGTCTGAAAATTGTCTAAGGACTTCTTACAATTTTGGAAAGCATGTAAAATTAACTATTGATTAACGATTACTAATGATCTGCACTTGTGAAAGTATCACGTTGTATTATTTTTGTTTTCTGTTTCATAGTTAGTCGATTGAACTTAGAGCCTAATCTATATAGCACCTTAATTTTGTAAAAGCTCTGCACTTTAAAAAGCTCATTCATGCTTATTGATGACTGTTGATATTTTTGTTAAATAGATCTGAACTAGCAAGGACACTTAAAGCCTGGTCTGACGTGTCAGCTCTGTCCTTACAGAAGTCACTTCCGGGAGGATATTAATATACAATTTGTGAAAGGTGATCATTATGATTGTTTCCTTTCGACGGTCCAGGTTCGTAAAATATCTACATATCAGTTATGTATTGCATCGACTGAGATGCTTTTTTTTATCTTAATTGTACTTGTTGCATGTAACGGGGTTTAAAAATAGGATCAAATTAGTCCATTTACTTTTATCGAACAGGAGATATGTAAAGAGGCCTCATATCGGACCTATAGAGTATAGGGTGTTTTAAATAAATCTTCAGACAAGACCTGTATTGTATATGTTTTTAATCAAATCCTAATATTGAATCATATGGTACAGGGTGTTTACAAAAATATGATATCGAACCTATAAGTTCGGGATGTT
>JAASAO010001941.1:0-139564 GCA_017311375.1 Mytilus coruscus
GACTTTGGACTACCTTTCAATAACTGCGAGTACTATTTTGGTGTTTTGTTTCTATTTTTTTATGTCAGTTGTTTTATGCCTCATATATATCTTTTGAGTTCAGCCAATTGCTACTGATTTTGACGGTTTATTCTTATGTTGTGCTGTTACACCACTGGCCCATGTTAGGAAGACGGTTGAACGCTCACAAACATGTTTAGCCCTGCCAAATGCTTTTTGTGCCTGTCCCAAGTCAGGAGCTTGTAGTTCAGTGGTTTTCGTTCAGTTGTCGGTGGTTCATGTTTGACATATTTGTTTTCTGAAATTGTTTTATTATAAATAAGGTTGTTGATTTTTCGTTTGAATTGTTGCACATTTTTTCATGTCGGGGCCTTTTATAGTCGATCATATGGTATGAGGTTTTCTCATTGTTGACGGCCGAACGGTTGCAAATAATTTTTACATTAAATCTTATTTAGAACTCTTTAGAACTCACATTGGCAATCATACGACATCTCCTTATTTTTGCAATAACTATCAAAAACCTTCCAATTCGGATTATAAATACAATTGTAAAACAAATAAAGAGTAAAATTAAACGAATGAAAAAGTAATACGTTATGATTTTCATGTTTGTTTCGTTATCTTTGTGTTTTAAAGTATTCCATAGGATAGGAATAACTTTACATGTCATTATTTCTGTCTGCGCCGACATATTCACTCATGCATGATATAGAACGAAACCGTGAAACTTTGAGAATTGTTTTGTTTTCAGCTTTTATGGTTTGGATTTTCTATTTGAAATTTTGTTGTAGGGTCTGTAGAGAATTAACGTTGACTCGAATAAGTTTACAATTAGATACATGTTTGCTTGTTCATTTATATTCCATTGACAGGGAATTAACTTTGTAAATAGAACCAACATATCCAATGGAAAAAAACGGTAAACTGTATTCTACAAGTTTTAGTTTGGAATATCGATGCAGAAGTGACTTTTGTAGTGGAGAAACAGTTGTTTCCTGTCATTTTGGAACCAAAAATAAAGAAGTTCATAGGAAACGACTCCATACCTGTCCTGTTTTATGTAAATATGTTATCCAATCACACACTTCATAAAATTAAAACATACTGTAGTTCTACATTATTACATTGAAGTGCTTCGATACAAATATCTGTGGCGCGAATTTATTGATATTGCTATTCCGAATTTCTTACACTTCGAAGCACCTGATATCACCCATGTTTTTGTAGGGTCCTGTTGCTCAGTCTTTTTTTCTGTGTAGTGGTTGATGTACTGTTGTTTGTCATTTGGTCTTTTCTTTTTCTGCCATGGTGTTGTCAGTTTATTTTCGACTTATTGAAAGTCCCTTGGAATCTTTTGCCACTCTCTTAGATAAAGTAATTAATAAACATTTCTATATGAAATACTTCTTGCCTGTAAAAGCTAGCTTTTATTTGTATTTTATGGGTATTAAACTGTCAAAAGTACGCAATGCACAATATTTTAAAACAGAACACTAATAAATTGCAAAGTAATTTAGAAATTCAAATAAACGATTTCTTTGACGTATGAAACTTGCATGCATGTCCCTCAGATATCTTCTGTCATTAATTGTCAAAATGGAATTTCTTGATGGTCGAAATTCTGCAGGTCGGAACTTAAGAATTTTGTAAATTATTATCTTTGTTTGTTATTTGCAGTGACTGAAGATCATAGAGACGAAAGCAATATGTCATTTATGTCAATACTCATAGTTGGTTTATTAATTGTTATGGTAATGTCAGTATGTGTTCTTTTAATGCTAATACGGCATAATATATATATCAAAACTATTTTGGATAATTTAACTGGAAAGTCGAATGATTATCATGTGGAAATCAAATTTTCACAAGAGTTTGAAACTGCAGAAGAGAAGATTGGTTTCATCATTCAAATGGCAAAAGGTAATGAGCAAAGCCATCTTTAAATTGTGAAAATCGAGCATTTTCTCTTTCATCAGTGCTCAATGTTTAAAATATATAGCATAATATGTTCGAGAAGGTTGGGTCTAGGTCAGAGGTCGAGGTTCCCAGCAACGACATAAAAACCTTAGCAACAATATATTTTTGAACTTAGAAGGCTATGAATAGTATAAATATGACATTTTAATACTGGAAATGACATTTTGTCCCTAGCAACGACATATAAGTCCTTGGCAATCACTTTTGTTTTAACTTTAAAGGCTATGAATACTAGATATGACATTTTTAATACTGGAAGTAATATTTTATCCTCAGCAATGATTTTTGTCCTTCGCAACGACTTGTTATGAACATAAAAGTCCTTAGCAACCATATATTTTAGGAACTAAGAAGACTATCAATAAAAGGAAACAGGAAAGACCTTTCAATGTTCATGAACAATCGACTTTTGTAAATGTTATTTTGTATTTACACGCGTAAATAAATATGACCTGTAATTTTTCACATATCTATCTTTTGTTTTCTGTAGATAGTTGTCTCATTTGTAATTGTACCACATCTCCTTATTTCTACAGTTCGCGTTCATAATCGATTTGTCTATTTCAGCTTATATTGAATTTTTATAAAACCCGAGATTTTCGGAGAAACTGCCAAGCTTTCATGTACAGTCAACACTACGATAGTCGTACATGATAATTCACATAGCAGAAGTTGGAAAGGTGGACCTTTAAATGCTATAATGTGTATAGTTGGTGTTTGTTCAGACTATACAAAATATCAAGAAACATTAGTAAAGGATAAACATCAAGTTATCCTGAAAATACATAATTTCTCGAGTCTGACGTGGACTGTGATTAAAGCTGCATGTTAGGCGCTGAATCAACAATGTGAAGGTTTGGCATTAATGAAAGGGACTACGCATGTAAGCTTACATTTAAATAGATGAATAACATTGTTTTATCAAATATAAAGTTTAATACTTGTACTTACCCGTGACCATTCTCAATTTTACGTAATAGTAATTTGAAATAAGAATAGAATTATTGTCGATGTTTGATTAATTAAAGAATGTTTTGAAATGTTCATCATGATTATTTTTTATATGATATTAGATATCAGTTTTCATATCTCTTAATAAAAGACATATACATATAATTTGGTATATGTATGTAGAAATAGAAAACATTGTAATAATTAATCTATTGGTTGTTTTATTAAAGTGTCCTTTGTATTCCTATGTATTTATGAACAAGCTCAAAATGAACATTTGTGCCTTTTTTCATTATATTTAAGCAATAAACCAACATAAAACAAAACAACAACGACCATAATATACGAATATGAAATGTACACTTTAATTTGAAATGGTAATTTGTATTAATATTAAGTTCACCCAACGAAAGAAATGATAACAGTTGAATCGGACCTTCAAAGAGGACACTTTACTGTTGACATCAAGATTGAACAAGTCTGGCCAACACCTATCTGCGAAATAATGTTTGAGGTACAAGTATTAGCATTTAAAGTGTAACATGCATACAAAAGCGAAAATATGGTTTCAAGTATTTCAAATTAGCAGGACATTTGTAAAGTTGAACATACAGTAACATGAATAAATAAACAATTCATATTCATTGTAAATGACTTTGGACTACCTTTCAATAACTGCGAGTACTATTTTGGTGTTTTGTTTCTATTTTTTTTATGTCAGTTGTTTTTATGCCTCATATATATCTTTTGAGTTCATCCAATTGCTACTGACTTTGACGGTTTATTCTTATGTTGTGCTGTTACACCACTTGCCCATGTTAGGAAGACGGTTGAACGCTCACAAACATGTTTAGCCCTGCCAAATGCTTTTTGTGCCTGTCCCAAGTCAGGAGCTTGTAGTTCAGTGGTTTTCGTTCAGTTGTCGGTGGTTCATGTTTGACATATTTGTTTTCTGAAATTGTTTTATTATAAATAAGGTTGTTGATTTTTCGTTTGAATTGTTGCACATTTTTTCATGTCGGGGCCTTTTATAGTCGATCATATGGTATGAGGTTTTCTCATTGTTGACGGCCGAACGGTTGCAAATAATTTTTACATTAAATCTTATTTAGAACTCTTTAGAACTCACATTGGCAATCATACGACATCTCCTTATTTTTGCAATAACTATCAAAAACCTTCCAATTCGGATTATAAATACAATTGTAAAACAAATAAAGAGTAAAATTAAACGAATGAAAAAGTAACACGTTATGATTTTCATTTTTGTTTCGTTATCTTTGTGTTTTAAAGTATTCCATAGGATAGGGAATAACTTTACATGTCATTATTTCTGTCTGCGCCGACATATTCACTCATGCATGATATAGAACGAAACCGTGAAACTTTGAGAATTGTTTTGTTTTCAGCTTTTATGGTTTGGATTTTCTATTTGAAATTTTGTTGTAGGGTCTGTAGAGAATTAACGTTGACTCGAATAAGTTTACAATTAGATACATGTTTGCTTGTTCATTTATATTCCATTGACAGGGAATTAACTTTGTAAATAGAACCAACATATCCAATGGAAAAAACGGTAAACTGTATTCTACAAGTTTTAGTTTGGAATATCGATGCAGAAGTGACTTTTGTAGTGGAGAAACAGTTGTTTCCTGTCATTTTGGAACCAAAAATAAAGAAGTTCATAGGAAACGACTCCATACCTGTCCTGTTTTATGTAAATATGTTATCCAATCACACACTTCATAAAATTAAAACATACTGTAGTTCTACATTATTACATTGAAGTGCTTCGATACAAATATCTGTGGCGCGAATTTATTGATATTGCTATTCCGAATTTCTTACACTTCGGAAGCACCTGATATCACCCCATGTTTTTGTAGGGGTCCTGTTGCTCAGTCTTTTTTCTGTGTAGTGGTTGATGTACTGTTGTTTGTCATTTGGTCTTTTTCTTTTCTGCCATGGTGTTGTCAGTTTATTTTCGACTTATTGAAAGTCCCTTTGGAATCTTTTGCCACTCTCTTAGATAAAGTAATTAATAAACATTTCTATATATGAAATACTTCTTGCCTGTAAAAGCTAGCTTTTATTTGTATTTTATGGGGTATTAAACTGTCAAAAGTACGCAATGCACAATATTTTAAAACAGAACACTAATAAATTGCAAAGTAATTTAGAAATTCAAATAAACGATTTCTTTGACGTATGAAACTTGCATGCATGTCCCTCAGATATCTTCTGTCATTAATTGTCAAAATGGAATTTCTTGATGGTCGAAATTCTGCAGGTCGGAACTTAAGAATTTTGTAAATTATTATCTTTGTTTGTTATTTGCAGTGACTGAAGATCATAGAGACGAAAGCAATATGTCATTTATGTCAATACTCATAGTTGGTTTATTAATTGTTATGGTAATGTCAGTATGTGTTCTTTTAATGCTAATACGGCATAATATATACATCAAAACTATTTTTGATAATTTAACTGGAAAGTCGAATGATTATCATGTGGAAATCAAATTTTCACAAGAGTTTGAAACTGCAGAAGAGAAGATTGGTTTCATCATTCAAATGGCAAAAAGGTAATGAGCAAAGCCATCTTTAAATTGTGAAAATCGAGCATTTTCTCTTTCATCAGTGCTCAATGTTTAAAATATATATACAGTTTTGCATTATTTTGTACATGTATGATACATTGGTATTGATATTAAAACAATTGTGTAGTGATCATATTATGATTGTGTTTCTATAGAGTAATATATAAACTCATCATAGATAACCGAATTAAAATTTTGTGCGCCAGTTATCAGTTACGCTTGAATAAAAAAAGATTAAAAGGCCAAATAAAGTACGGAGTTGAAGAGCATTGTGAGATAGAGTATTGAAAATTACATTGCGCGGAAGTTTGCTTATTGCAGTGAATGTACATAGAAGAAGTCTAACTTTAAACGGAAATAAGATATTGAATGGAGAAGTATTGAAGTAAATTTTATCGTTTTTCTGATTGGTGTCTTTCTAATATTGTGTGAATATATTCCTTTATTAAAAAATAAGAGATGTTCTATGGTACATCATCTCTAATTATTAAAATGTAATGAAATCATATTCAAATGTTCCTTTGAAGTTAACGTAAAATGTTATTCTCAACACCGAATCAGCACCTGATTGTCGGGATCAATGTAGAATGTCAGAATGAAGTTTTAACTTCTACAAAAATCTACATCATATGTATGTTCGAAAAGGTATTACCATAAATTCATTAGTACCCAGAGTTCATTCGAATATATATGACTGCTTACTTCCCATATGCCTTACAAATGTTTCAACAGAAATATCGAACTCCAGAGTAAACTAAAGAAGGGAAGTCCTTAAGACCTAAAGAAACCAAACAAGAATATTTCCTTAATTGTTTACAGAATATGAATTCTTACCTTAATCTTGATCACTCAGGGCGAATATATCACAGCACTAATCATTGCGTTCTTTCGTATATAATTCTTTAAGTGGTGTTCATTATTGATTGCAGTATATTTTTGTTTTAGGAACACCATCAACCCTTATTCTTAATTAGACTAATACAAGTATTCTTGACATATAAGTTTGTAGTGGTTATAAATATACTTTGGAAGATATAAAAAATCTGTTATAAAATGACACAATATGATATCGTTGCCAAAGTCGTATGTTTAAAAAATAATATCATCTGGTGCGTTTGAGATAAACAAGTTTCTTGAAGTTCTCCATATGTGATACCGATACGAAAATTTATGATGAACTTTTAGTAGAAGAATTGGAAAGTTTAAACAGGAACAACAAGGAAATAGTAACAATGACCAAATTCATACATAAAAAACCTAAAAACAGTTATTTACAATACCAATCCCATGACAGAATGAACAATAAACTGAACTTCTAAAGACCACTGAGTGTGTGTATAAAGTGTTCAATAATTGACAATTAATTATGTATAGCAACAGACGATGTTGCTTGTTTGTTGTTCAGATAGTTCAATGCATACTACATGTCTTTTCTGGATTCAATATGATTCTAAGGTTTTTTTTTCTGTTTATACATATGAATTGAAGTATACATTCCTGATAAACTAATCTCATAAAACATGTGACAATAGAAGGTTATTCACCGTGATCTAAAATAAATATAGCATCACATTGCGTTACAAAAATAAAAATATATAAATTTAACTATGTTACTTCCGTATTTTAATGGGTTTCTAAATGCTCACATTTAGTTTCCTATATAGTACTCCGTAGGCGTACATGTGTTGTATCATTTTTTATTATTGAATTGCGGTTAAGTTGTTTCCTGATCTAATTTTGATTTCAAACAATATTCTAAAGCGAAAACATCCTTTTTATACTTAACTTTTAAATGTTATAATGACTACAATAGATTAATTACTTCCATATCGTCATTTCTATATTCAATTAATAGTGTAGCATGGAATCAAACAACTGCATATTGGATCTAAACATAGTGTCAAATTGTTTTCTTCCGTTCAAATCTTAAGGAATCAATCAAAAACATTTTTAAACATTTTTTTTGTTCAACCGGTTCGTAAAAAAGGAGAGCTTTTATATAGAAAAAACATATATGTATATAAAATAACAAAATGTAAGAAGGTACTAAGGGGACCAGGTAAAAACTATTAGTCAATGGAATATAGAAAAAAAAAAAATTAGGCCGTTAGTTTTCTCGTCGTTTGAATTGTTTTACATTTGTCATTTCGAGGCCTTTTATAACTGACTATGCGGTATGGGCTTTGCTCATTGTTAAAGGCCGTACGGTGACCTATAGTTGGTACTTCCAGTGTCATTGGGTCTATTATGGAGAATTGTCTCATTGGTAATCCTACCACATCTTCTTTTTATATCACAGTATGGTCAAAGGAAAAAAGACGATCGTTGACAGGCAGAACTTCACAGTTGACTACATAGGTATCTACAGATTGAGCAACACATTGTTGTTTTGGAAAATAAATCAGGCCTTTGCTTTTCTCTTTGATTTGTTTTACATTTTGTCATATCAGGCCCTTTTTTAGCAATGTGGTATGAGTTTGTGTCATTATTGAGCCAAACGGTGAACTACAGTTTACTTACAATCATGTGATTAGAGGACATCGTTTGTACATTGTATATGATTGAAATTAAAGAATACAGCACGCGTCTTTTTATTCTAATTGCGAGGCTCCTTTTTTCAGTATACCTCAAATGAATGAAGGATCAAGTCGGCCAGAAGAGGAGCATACTTTAGTTCTAAACGAAGTTTGATTTTTCTTGATGCAAAACACATACAATGAGCATAGGAACATAAAATAAGAAGATTTGGTAATCTATAGAGATAACTATCCACTAGACACAAAATGACGTAGATATTAGCAACTATAGGTCACCGTACGGTTCATGAACTACATAGCAGACTATTAATGAAAAAATATGATATACAATTACAAACGACAACCACTAAAGTACAGGCTCTTGACTTGGGAAAAATGTGATGAGGTAAGACCTAATTGCCCACTCTCCCTTACTTGGGACACAAGAAAAAACTGTAAAAATTATTTAAAAAGAATCTGGACTTTTCAGATCGATACAAAGCACAATTACAACTAACGTAAGTACAAAGTACCGATCTGAGAGTAATCGCATTTACTGAAACCTAGTACAAAGTCAAAAACAACAAAACTAAAAAATCATGTATCCAAAACAAAATATCAATCAGTACACTTCCAATGGATTTAGTATTAAAAAGTCATAAGCAGTCTAGGAAAACATGACCTTGTAAAATGCCAAAAGGATATTTACGTAAAAAATAACATCCACACAACATATAAAAACAAAATATATCTAGAGGTCAACCTACTTTAAAGATATAATGTGTCAAGCTCTCATTCGAGCAGAGTCTAAAAAAAGTAGAGACATTGTTCAATAGATACACTTTTAACGACCCGACGTCAATTCCGAAAATTGACAAAACAAAGTTAAAAAGAAAACGATAGACAACTAAGATATGACTTACAACCAAAAGCGTGATTCCTGACTTAGGACATATGATGATGCGGCTGGATTAAGATCTTGAATCTCCTTCCTTTTCATCTCAAATAGTGGACGAACAACAGATACATGAAACACTATATGAGAATAAAATCCATATAAAAAAACCCATCTACCTCATAATGTATTAACGAAAAAAAAAAAAAAAACAGAATTAATTTCAACTAATACATGCAAGTGCTATCATGTTGTTAAAATAATTGCAAAAAGTACAACAATTTGCTACACAATGTAATGAGGGGGTGCATAAGCAGTTACTTGTGTATTGCTGTTGATCTTGAAAGTCTTTTAGAAAATTGTTTTCTTCACAATGTGTGTAATATTGCAATGCATGCGAAATTATTTATAAAAACTTTGAATTATATAACAGTGGAATTAAGTATTCATTATACGAGAAGTTAATTCGCTCACTAAGGAGCCGTTTGAATATAAAATTTTATTTTGAGAAAGGTGTTCTTTTCTTAATTCATGGAGAATTGCATGTAAAAAGGTATATATATATATAAAAAAAAAAAAAAACCTCAAGGTAGATTCAAAAGGGAAATCCATAATTCCTAACAAAATCAAACGCTCGAATATCATATAATTGCATATGAACGAGCTTGGCTAATGTGCATGTCCCAAATGTAAGAATAACGTCATAGTGTCGAATGTTATTTATTAATCATGTCGTAAAAAGTAACAAAAATACCGAACTACGAGGAAAATTCAAAATTGAAAGTCCCTAATCAAATGGGAAAATCAAAAGCTCAAACACATTAAACGAATTGATAACAACTGTCATATTCCTGACTTAGTACAGGCATTTTCTAATGTAGAAAATGGTGGATTGAACCTGGTTTTATATCTAGCTAAACCTCTCACTTATATGACAGTCGCAACAAATTCCATTATACTGACAACAATGTGTGAACAAAACAAAAAGATATAATAGGTAAAATGTCAAAAAGGGTACAGCAGTCAATATTTTGTTATAATCTCATTCAATATAAAACAAACAAATATATTAACAAAGAAAAACAAAAGGCATTTAGACAATGCACATTAACAAAAACGAAAGACAAGAATACAAAAATCTACCATAGCACAATAACACAATGACGGGATGTATAAGTACCGAGCCACGTTAAATGGACACCACCAAAATAGACTAAACAATAAAAGCAATAATTTACAAAGACAAATAAAAGTACACTATAACACGTAATTAAGATGATAAACAACGTCAGTACCTAGGATCTAAACTTCAAGACCATCGTGTATGATTTGTGAAGTTGATACGGAAAGTTATCAACAGGGTCTTGGTATCTTCCGATGAAATTTTTTTTAAATACTGTTTGAGAGCGTGTTCATCTATTAAGAGACGTTTTTAACCTATAACTATCTGACGATTCTTGTTTTGCTAGAAAGATCGCTGTCCCATTTACGCACATCTTTTCAGCTTGAAATAACGGATTATATATTAACAGTCAGGTCTCAAAAAAACCTTTATCACAATATAACAGTGAGTGAAGGTAATGACCTAAACTAAAACTAAGTTAAACTAAATTTTACTCTTGGACGGCATGAATTATTAATTAGCTGTTATTGGCTTCTAACTAGCTTTAAATCGAAGTCATTTGCATGGACTCTATTGGATAATTGTCAACTAACAATTATACCACAACGCCGCAGTATCTAACTTTGTCAAAATTTATCAAAATTGCAGTTTTGAGTAATGTTAACATACATACATACATAAAAATATGATTTCGTATAGTTTAAATTGAAGGTGTTTATCTGAAAATGTATTTTGTGTCATTGAAATTTAAGAGGAAGTTGATGAATCTTTTGTATTGTGCAAACTATTAAACACACAACAGCTAGCATTCGTAATAATTTTTGATGATGTACAAACAATGTACAAGTAGTTATTGCTTATTGTTTTGTTACAAAAGCTGCTTATTATTAATTTCTTCCGGTTTCTGTAATACCAATAACGTTAAAGTACAACATGAAATTTTTGTTGTTGATTTTTTTTATTGCGTTTTAGCGTGTATAACCATGATAACACTGATAAAAACAGTAAGAACGTCATGTCTAGATCTGTCTTCTTATACTGTTTTCTTTTATTTTATGTAAACACAGAGTTTCCATTTATCTTTGGATTCGTACTTCTTGGAAACATAATTTAAGAAACTAAAACCATTTACATGGGTTTTCCAGTTATTTATAGCACCACTGCAATAGAATATTTTACACACATAAATACCGACGAAATTTTATAGTATATGTAACAGAAATAATATACGCTTCTTTAGAAATGAAATTTAGTCAACTATAACTTAAATATATATGTGTCGCCTTTAATGGGTATAAGAAACAGAATGAAACACTTTTATCGTATTCAAACTTTTAATATTTGCACTTAATAATTTAAGGTGAGTGGCTATTTATGTGTATTTGAGAGAAAATATATTTAAATTACTCTAAATCTTAAAATATTTCTATTCTTTTTAAATGTTTTTTAATATTTGATTTTCTAAGTAAACGAAGGTTCATACTGAAGATTGACTAATCGTAAGGCTTTATTAATTCATGAAAAGCATTATACATCGTAAATTACATTTCTGGTCTCCTCAAATGTAATTGAATTAAGTTTTGATAAACAATTACTAAATAATGTTGTCTTGTGATATCATTTTCTGAAAATGTTTTATATGGGTACGTTATAAATAAAAATTGATTTACCATATCTAAAATAACTTCCTCAAAATAGGGTATATGAAATCTCGCATCTACCATGTTGTCAAGCCGTGTATGTCACATAATGCATAAAAGAAATATCGATTTAGTGAATGCTATTAAGGTGTGCGAAATTAAAAAAAAAAAAAAAAAAAAAATCATATTTTTTAGCAAATTAAACAAATCAAGTAAAAGTAGTTTTTGCTTGATTTCAATTGATTTATTACGTCTAGGAACCTATAAGAAATACGAAAAATGTAAATTGCCAATGTCGTGGTACGTTGTAAGAACACAACTGTTATCAAATGACAATTTGACAGCTACCCACTGTAAATGTAATATATGGTTGTTGCCATCAGTTCACAAAACACTACACATATTATTCAACGAAACCCTCCCAAAACCGCGTGTTGTGGAAGGGTGAGCCCCATACTGGTTATATCAACCTGTTCAGTGATAAGTCGCACTTAAGGATGTAATAAAGTTGGAAAAGGTTTTTGATTGTGTAACGTGTAACCGGGCGATGACGTTTAAATATTTTTTATCCTCGGGTTCGTACCAGTTCCGGATTTGAAGAGTAATGCAAAACTTCGAAAGTCAAACAGTTTACGCTTTACTACCAGATATAAAAAATACTACATAAAATGAATTTCAACACCATATATATATTTGACCTTACAATCTAACCTGAACCTTATAAATTAAACTGTCTAAAACCCTTTCAGTCTGATACTTGTTTAAAACCAAATGTAAGGAACCGGGCTGAAACCTAAATGTTTGGAACTGGAATGAAACCTAAATGTATGGAACCAGGCTGAAACCTTATTGCATGGAACCTATTAGAAAACTTTTTGAACTGGTGTAAACTTTCGTATGAAACTTTATTTAAATGTATGGTTTTAACTGTCTGAACATCAGGGTAGCACTAAGGCATGGTTTATCAGCAAACCCTCACAATAATAGTGAGAGATGTGGATCGCAAAACCTTAGCACCAGCCCTGTTTTGACAACTTGTTCCGAACCAACTTTCTCCTCCTATCTATATCCTGTCAGCAGGTTTCAAACACTTCACTTTGTTGAACTAATCCTGCTGCTCGCTTGAAACTATTTACTTTCCTACCTTTCTGATCTGCTCTGTCTGCTGTCTTCGGTACAAATGACAAAATTACTGAGAAGCTACCCACTATTTATACTAGGAACGGGGACCTCGAAGAGAGCACCTAGCAACAACTGTTCAGGTAAAGCGGTTTATAGCAACCAGGGATAAAGTTAATGAATTTCGATGCCGTTTTCAACGATAAGAAGATCAAATGGGTAAATTCCGAGAGAAATCGGAGAATACATAATTATAAAAATATTATAGTATTCATAAACTGTAATATCGTAACACTACCCACGCCTCCGACTTCATGCGTCCTCGCATGAGTTTAAAATTTTGTAATCACTAAATCAAAACAAAATCAAAACCGTCCTCGTTAACACTAGCTGACAACATACCATGGTCCTTAGGACTCCAATTTTTGTCCTATTCCGCAGAATATTCTGCCAGCAACTGTTTTGAGTTGATGGAATGTGATTTTAACATAGACATGTTATGCTATGGGATTTGTCTGAGGGACAACAATCATCATATAATATGTGATCTGAACGTTGGACAGATGTTTCGCAATACACGGTACTTTATAGATAAGGTGTAGTATTTTAGTACTAAAAAGTATCAACTAACTCAATTGCCATAATCAATTCGAATGAGTATATATGTCCCTATTCAAGTTATATCCATTGACTTGCATAAATCTTGCCTTACGGCATTACTTTTATTTAGATATATGTACTTTGAATATGTTTTAAAGGGAATTAGCTACGAGATATATAAAAAAAAAAAATAATAATCAAAAATCAAAATATGATTTGTTTGAATCAATCATTAATGAAAGTGCAACAGTGAAATAAAAATTGACTTTTAGCAGCCAGTTTGGTTCAATTTTGTCAAAATATGCTAAGAACCATCGCTGATGAATTATTCACTTGCAAGTGTAAAATTTTACCTCATTGAAGCCGTATTTATGTGACATTCAATTTAACCCCTAAACTACAGATGGGTTACGCATGAATTAGGCTTGTTCGGTTTTTTAAAGAAAAAGAATGTCAACATTGAAAGTGAACAAGAGTGAACCATTTCATTGACTGATCCGATCCACAAAAACTCATTCTTATAAGGTAAAAACGATGATTAAGGTATATCTTTTACCTATATTATAAAATTAACACACCTAGAAAAATCCAATTGCACATGTTCGCTATCTATCTATATGTATTTTCATGTTTATATCGGGTTATATAAATAAACTCACCATACATTTGTAGATACCAGGATTGAATTTTTGTATTTGCGCCAGACGCGCGTTTCGTTTACAAAAGACTCATCAGTGACGCTCGAATCAAAAAAAGTTTAAAAGGCCAAATTAAGTAAGAAGTTGAAGAGCATTGAAGCCCAAAATTCTTAAACGTTTTGCCAAATACAGCTAAGGTAATCTATTCCTGGGGTAGAAAATCCTTAGTATTTCAAAAAATTCAAAGTTTAGTAAACAGTTAATTTATAATTATGACCATATCAATGATAATTCATGTCAACACAGAAGTGCTGACTACTGGGCTGGTGATACCGAATCCGGATTTTACCTCGATATTTAATTAGATGGCTTCACGACAAAAATACACACGACATGCTGACACATATTATCGAGCCCATGCATTGTAAATTGTTTATTTTTGACTTTTTATAATTTGGATATACGTTTTAGTATGTTATAAATCCAATATGAGAATTTGAGTCAAATCGGTGAACATGAATTTGAAAGCTAATGCCCCTTTAAGACAATGACATATATAGGCAAAAATAAATCTCTTTAAGATGAATACAAAGCTATGTTGTATATATATCTATACAATCACTGCAAATATTTACTATGCATCGAATTTCAGTGAAATATGTATAAAATGAAATAAAGTGTTTTATTCGACCCGTTCCATTTAAATTACTTTGACAAAAAGTAACTAATAAATATGTTTACTAAACGGTGGGAATATTCGCATCAATAATAGATACAAATAATTCGGGTAGTTTTGTTGCTATAAATAGACCAACAATTTACAAAAAACACCACCAATTGTCGTGTGACTTATGTCACGAAAAGTGAGAACAAAACACAGAAGGTTAGAAATAAACATACTTTCATTTTACGTTATAATAGTGTACACGTTGATCATAGTAAAACATACAAAATATATAATAACATTAAACGGTTCAAATTGTATTACAAATGATGCTCATCTTGGTTAATAATGTCACTTCAGCGATAGTCGGGGCCAAACTGTGTGAAAATCCAAAAACCTTAAAAATAAACATTGAGGGCATTTTTAATAAAAAAAAAAGCCAAGCTTTGAACCAACCCTGGACGAGAAATCACAGTTATTGATGAGCGAGATGTTTTTCCTAAATTTTAAAAGATTTTCCAAGTTTCATAACAACAAATCAAAAAAATATCAACATATGTACTTGTGTAAGTACAGATGTCCTAAGATACTGGGCCGTTTATACCAGCTCGGTGATTCTCTCTGGGACTCACAGACTAAGTGTATTTACTACGTAAAATGTCTGTGAATCATCATTAGATTTTAGGTTATACATCAATGCATTGACTTTTGTATGACTGCATATTAAACGTCTTAAAGACTTTTTAAAAATTTTAGAAATTAAAGCACTAAACGTTTCAATAAATTGGTTATGAAAACATAGGATTTGGAAAATTTGTAAGGTGTGATGGAAAAGTTTTTTCATAACCAATTCACACAACCACGGAGAAGATTTATTAAAAAACATTCAGGAACTGGCACAGTTATTTAATTGACAACATACATATTGCGTATACGTTTTGTAGATAAATGAAAATAAGAATTCATAAATTACTTTCGTCCGAAGCGCTTTAAGGGATGTACCTTCATCAGAATAGATCAAACCAAAAATATCAATGGAGAATTAAAGAAACGTATGATATAAAGCAGACAGTGCGAAAACACTGACTTCTAAACCGATAATACCACCGGAGATTAACAGTCAATTCAACAATCAGTGGTCTCGAACCGTTGATAGTAAAATATTTGTTTTTTTTATTTTGTGTAGCACAAAAAGTGACCACAATTTATTAATAGGAAAGGGAAGATATCTTACGATACCAAGCGAAGAAAGATTATGCAAAAACTGCAAAAAAAATTGAAGATGAAATTCATTTTTTTATATTGTGATAGAGATAGTAATATTAGAAAAAGTTTACTTTGATTTTCTGATAAATGAGAATATGCACTTTACAGATTTAAGTGATATAGATAAAATAACATATATACTCAATCTAAGAACACACATTCAGGTAAATAAGCTTGAATCCTGTTTAAAACAGTCAATAGAATTGACAGGGGGCTCTTGAAATATTTACTTTTATTATGTATATTAATGATCTTGTTGATATTGTTTATTTTTATTTTGCTATGTTTTGTCACATGCTATAAATATATAGTGTAATGGCAATAAAGATTTGAATTGAATTGTGTAGCCAATGTGCTTTTCTGGATTCACCTTTATATTGAACAGCAATTGAAGGGTCTGACAATTCAATAAATTATTGCGTTGCAGTTTTAACGTGATCGCAAACCATTATTGTTGTAGTATAAGGACCGCACACTGAGATCGTAATAATTATTAATTAAATAACATATTCAATAGGAGAAAACAGTATGTATATATTGTACTACAGTAAATGTTCCTTTCAGATCGTTTTAATCGAAGCAATAGACAAGCAAAATGAGTTATGTTCTGAAGTATGTTATGTTTCAGTTCCTTTTATGGTATATAAATGCATGTAGTAAGTATAATTATATTTTATCTGAGTGTGTAATAATGCAAACATAATGAATAATAAAATCAGACAAAATGTATATCAGATATTCTAGTATGGTTTTATGCAACTAATAGATGTAGATCAGAAATTCCGTTCTTAATACAAAATTTAAATAAATTGTAGATCTCCTTCAAATACTCATCATGGTTACATAACTGTTTGCTCTGAAATATAAAGTTACAATGAAATAAAGTAATGTATTTTATAGAATTAAACAATGAAATGTTGATTTTATCTAGTACATATATAGGTTGTGAATAATCTCACTATGGATGTTTGCAAAATAATAATACCTAAATTTATTTTTGATCATAACTGTAGGTATCCCTTGCTGTAATGAAAGTTTTCGATAAAACCTATTTTCGATATTAAAAGTAAATTATCCATTTTAAAACCTATGTTTTATCTGTATGTTGAAGTTAAAACTCAAAATAAAGTAGTCAGTCATTTTTAAATATCTTACTTGTATAATATGGAGCAAAAAGTGCATATTGTAAGTATTCATAAGTGTGTTCCATTAGTGGGACGTTCCTTAGCCCTTTTAAAACAGGGTATTAATTTAATAAATTATCATGATTTTAGTAAGTATTTGTTAATTAATCTCTTTTGCATTATGTTTTAAAATAAAACAAAACTCCTATAATCTCTTTCTTTTCTTGAAAAAGAATTTCTTGACAGTAAGTACAATACATTTGCCTATTTTGTTTGATTATTAAAAGATTTCTAAAGTTAGCTGTTTAACTTTGTTTACTACTTTTGTTTGCTTTTTCTTAGATTTCACTATTACAATATATGTAAAATAAATTTACTTAAAATTAGTACATTATGGTTTATGATGAATAAATAAATAAATCTTTGTTAGATCTATCACCACGACAAGTATGTAACTTCTTTACACGCATCTAAAAAGTTATGATGGACATCAAGCTTTTAATTAAGAACGTCAAACGCGCGTTTCGTGTACATCATAAGATTCCTAAATGGTGCTAATCACAAAAAATCGAAAACACAGTCAATTACGAAGATTGAGAGCTTTGAAAACCAAAAATTCAAAACATTGATCCATATCCGGTTAAAGCCATCTATTCCATGGGTAGAATAGTAAAACAACTTTTGTTAACTATTTTGTGTTCATAATTAGTCTAAAAAAATAACGTTCTTTATCTTACTTTATAAGTCGAAAAAATATACTAGTCAATATTGATAAATTTTATTACAATGCTATATATTTCATTTGATAGAAAATCAACTTTGGAGAACGTATTGAAATGTCAAAAAGGAAAAATGGAAAATTATATTCGGTCGACATAAGTCTACAACACGCCTTTAGAAAGGAAGACTGTAGCGGTGAAATGCTGATTTCCTGTCAGATTGGAACAACACACATTGAGGTTCAGAGAAAACAATTCAACACATGCCCAGTCACTGGTATGTATGTTCATTACGTTTAACTATATCTACGTTACAAGCAAAATATTATTATTGTAAGTTGCAGAATCTTATGAAACATTGAATTGTCATTTTTTTTATCAGTCCTACAAAATAAAAGACGTATGTTAAGTTAAAAGACAAGCCATTACTACAAATAAAAAATACTGTTAGAAACTAGTGAGCAAAGGAAAAGACAATTAAAGAAAACAATTATCTAAATAAATGACACAAAAGTAATGGGAAAGGTGGTTTGGACTGACAAACAAATATTGCTTTCGTTTTAGCACAACCGATTTGCTCATTAGAAAATGAAATTTAAAGTTACAATTAAGAGTAGGATAGATGAGATCCACAGTAATCTATTAAACTAACCGTTACAACCAATTACCTATGGGCAATTATTTCTTTTGACAATTTTAGACACCCGTTTGTCTATACAAGACTATATATAGCTAACCAGTGTCACCCGAATCAAAAGCAACAAAAAGATGAATCAAAACAAAGATGAGGAGCATCGAACACCAAACATTACAAAAGTTTGTAACACATCTGGTTAAACGAATCTATGTAGGAGTAGAAAGAAATAGCATTTCAAATTATTGTTCAGACCATTATCACGACGTTAATGAGTAAATATAAACCCCTATGTTCTATGATTTTAAAAAAATGATATTTGACTGGATATCTTAACTAGCTAACCTAATTCCCTTCTTGTCGTATATACTAGTCATACACTAGTACGTTATGTATAACGCATTGTTTAAATAATTTAGACAAAAAAACATGAATGAACTCATCACAGATACCAGACTTAAAATTGTAGTCTACAAAAGACTCATCAGTGACGCTCGAAAGCCCATAAAAAACTCCATCTTTAATCATATTTCAAATATCAGCTCTATATGATGTGCAATTGTTACATCTTTATATGCTTTACATGTATTGATTAATACTTATTTGAACAGTAGTTGAATAGAGTGAAATTTCAACGAAATCAATTAAATAATAACACCCGCGACACAATATTGCTTGAAATAACGTTTCACGCATTGTTAGAAAAGTAGAAGAAGGCAAAAACATTGATGATATTGTAATTTTAATTTTCAGGTGATAGCAAAAATAGCAACGTCCTAAACGATTATGCGCTTATGGCACTGGTAATTGCTGTTTTCATGATATTAGTTATGGTTTTTGTTATGATGATATCCTTGATAATAAAGCAAAAAGGCTACATCGAGTCAGTTTGTGAACAACTATGTGGATATCCTGGGAAGACTCGTACTGAAATACGATTTATAACATCATTGGAAGAAACAGATGTGTTCATCCATATGCCGTCACAAGAACATCCACCTTGATGACGAGAGAATTTTTCATGTATTTTTTCTTATTTATTTATTTTAAATTAAGTATTTATTTATACTTTTTAGAATGTATAAGCCAGCGGTACATTGTGAAAACAAATTTCCCTCTTGGTACAAAATAAACAGCTTATATTATATAGCACGTCTTTTGTAACATAAACATATAATAATTGAATTATAGAGGTCATACTAAGAGCGCAATAAATGTGATTACTTATTTGACAAAAGTTATAGAATTTTATTTTCATTTATCGTTAAAATATTTCATTTATCATTTAGATATAAGCACCATTAATAGTACGGGGCTGATATTATCAGAGAGAGGGATGGGGTGGGGTTGTGGATGTTTTTTTTAATTAAGACCTCGGCTTGGTTAGAATGAAGAAAACATAATTTTGACCAAGACAGGATAAAAATATCTATTCCTCAAAAAACAGGGAAAATATAACTTAAGAAATTTGATGTGAAAAAAAACTACATAAATATGGTTTTCACATGTTGTATCTTTATTAAACGTTTTCTTATTTTTAATAGTTTGTGGGATAGTTCAATTGTTACCTTTCTAACAATATGGGGATGCAATTATTGTCAGGTAAATTGTCTGACAAACAATGATAATTATAGATAAAAACATTTAAGAACTTATTAAAATGATTATATGATTTGTCGTTTACTTAGTGAAGTATAGTGGGTATTCGGGTACGCATGGGGTACGTCATGTTGGTAACTGGAGGATAGCTATTTCACTGGCAATCATACCACATCTACTTATTTATATATTCATGACGCATATGTGTGTGACAAAATAAGCGAATGTTCATGTTAATGAATATATGTTATTTTTAAGTTTATATTTTATGCCTATTTTTATTTTTGACATATTTATATCTGTTAACACATCATTAAATAAATATCACAATATAGACTTGATATTTTTCGTGCATTGATGCAAGTTATTTTCAGATTTCACATTTAAGATTGGTGAAAAATTTTCCCTCAAGATTTGTTAAATTTGCATAGCTTAATGTTTTTAAAGAAGCTAATCGAATTTTAATTTTTTTTTCTTATACATCTTTCATTTTTGTATATTTGTCACGCATCAGTAGACACTACCTGTAATCCTCTCGTTTCTGACAAAATGTCCTTAATATATTTTATGTCTTAGAAAGGTACAATCGGCTAACAGTAAAAATCATTTGGAATTTGCGTGTATATATCTGATAATACTGTAATTGCTTCTAAGATTCGAAAAGGGAAATAACTGGTCTAAAACCGTCCGAATTTGATCGTTTCCCGACAAAATGATTTTTATCGGTTTTGCTTCAATTAGCCTTTTAATACACTACAAACCAGTAAAAGTCTGAAATGGCATATATCTGTACTCGACTGTACTGATTTTTACTCGATCATTCTGAATTGGTCTATAATTTATTGGATACTACTCGACTGTAGTCTGAACCATACTTAACAGTCTATACTTGTACTCCACCTTTACTCGACCAGTACTGAACCATACTTAACAGTCTATAATTGTACTCGACCTTTACTCGACCAGTACTGAACCATTTTATACGAGTCTGAACCATACTCGACATAGTTTTAACCATTCTCGACCAAGTCTGAACCATGCTTGACCTAGTCTGAACCATACTCGACCAAGTCTTAACCAATCTAGACCTATTTTTGTATCTATCTATTGTATTTCATCAATTTAGGAACTGTTATACACACACATATATAAATATATATATATATATATATATATATATATATAAAACGTCTGAATACTAGTCAACGATCTTTCCCACGAGGGCGCTGGATCGTTACGAGTAACGATACATGTACACAATAAATAAATTATATAAACGCCTGAAAAGTGTACAAAATAACACCAATAACAAAAAAGAAAACTATAAATGTAATTATTTATAAATATTTCGGATAATAGATATCCTTCATCAGTATGGTTATGATCATTCATGTCAAATGAATCATATCAATCTACTTTGATTAAACTATAACGATCTTGAAATTTATACAATAAAACAGTTAAACCGAACATCATAGTTTAGACGCTAGTACAATTATAAAAGATTAAACATGACATCGGTTATATAGCTATTTACAACAGAGACTGCAAAGATATGCTTCAAATAAAAATAGTAATGTGCGATATGAACTGGCACAATTCTAAAATTTAAAAGGTGACGACAGTTACGATGTTACAAGAACGATTGTGTGAATAAACATTCCAAATAAACAGCACTGACCGATCTAAGTTTGTAAATATTTCAAATTTGACAACGATAGAGTAATTACAACAGAGGCTGCGTATTTAAACATCCCAAATAAATAGCAGTTAAAAATATAATAATAAATTTCGACTAAGGTTAAATAGTTGAACGTGACTGGGTACTTTTACATTCCTCCAAAATGAATAGAACCAAGCAATTTAAACTGATATAATTACAATTTTTTTTAGAGTTGAGTAAGGTAAAGAAATAGAAGCAGAGACTGTAGTAATAAGTAATATAACCCAAATGTAAAGCACTGCGCGAATTCGAACTACATCTTTTCATTTATCCCATTTGGTGCCAAAGTTTTTAATTTTCTTATCCAAAATCTTTCCCGAGTGAGTCTATCCTCCCTAGACCAAGCAGTGTTGTGGTCAATGATTTTAATGGTCAGTCGATTTAGATCTGCCTTAGTGTGGCCAGGGGATCTCAAATGTCGACTGAGGGGAGGTCTGGCTTGCATTGGTAGTCGCTACGATGGCCGTTCATTCGTTTGTGAAATGGCTGTTCTGACTCGCCAACATACTGTTTACCACATTTACACAGTAGAAGATACACAGCATTTGTTGTATTGCAATTAACACTGCAAAATATTGTGTATTCTGTACCAGTGGAGTGACTGGTAAAAGTCTAGGTATTCAGTATTTGTTTGCAAGTCAGACATCGTTTGTTTCCGCAACCCTTGCAAGAGCCCACAAAAGAAGAGCCTGCTTTAGAGGATAAATCAGCTCTCACCAGCAAGTCTTTAAGGCTTTTGGGCCTACAGAAAGCCAGTACAGGTAGCTCGACAACGATCTTGGATAGTTTAGGATGTTTTTCGATTTCTATCCAATTTTCGCGGATTAGGTGTGATAAGTTGTCAAATTTGGGATGGTAAGTCAACACAAAGGCACCCTCTTGTTGACCTTTTGTCTTTATATTGTAAAAGTTCGTCTCGGCTGAAAAACAATAAACTATAAATCAACGCAATTTAGACTTGTATATATATATATATATATACAACAAGTCTAAATTGAAAACAACGTTCAAACCTATGATTGCGATGGATAAAACCGCAATTTTTATACGTGTGCATGGAAAATAAATTTTGTTAGAGGGTCTAAATACAGCACAAACAACATTTTCCAAAAGACCAAAAAGTGAAAAGTATATTTTAACAAAACGCATTTGACTAACAGGTCAAACAACAAATGTTCTTAAACCCTGCTGACTGCCATTGGCGATTGCCAAACAAACGGATCACCGATGTAATAAATGGATCTTAATTAAAATTTAATACCAAACAGAAAACAATACACTTCCGGAAAAGATGATATACCGCAAACAAAAGGTGCAAAGGTTTTGGTACACCGGATTTCGACAATTAATGTCTCTTTTGTGATGTTAGGAATCGAAACGGTATTTGGAAAGCCATACAATTTACTTCAATTAAGGATAGACTCTTGAATTTTGAAGAGTCGAAATATTAGAAATAGAATGAACGGATCATATAAACCCGAAGGAAAATATAATACAAGCCCAAACGAAAAATATAAACAAGTCTAAATCGAAAACAACGTTCAAACCTATGA
Source organism: Mytilus coruscus (assembly GCA_017311375.1). Taxonomy (NCBI): domain Eukaryota; kingdom Metazoa; phylum Mollusca; class Bivalvia; order Mytilida; family Mytilidae; genus Mytilus; species Mytilus coruscus. Next base: position 23,344 of record JAASAO010001941.1, read on the forward strand.
TTGCGATGGATAAAACCGCAATTTTTATACGTGTGCATGCAAAACAAATTTCTTGTTAGAGGGTCAAAATACAGCACAAACAACATTTTCCAAAAGACAGAAAAAGTGAAAAAGTATATTTTAACAAAACGCAATTGACTAACATGTCGAACAACAGATATTCTTAAACCCGGCTGACTGCCATTGGCGATTGCCAAATAAACGGATCACAAGATGTTAGAAAATGGATCATTTAAAATCATTAATTTAATACCAAACAGAAAACAATAAACTTGCGGAAAAGATGGTATACCGCAAACAAAAGGTGCAAAAATTAGTACACCATATCCGGATTTCGACAATTAATGTCTCTTCAGTGATGTTATGGATCGAAACGGTATTGGGAAGGCCATATAATTTACCTCAATTTAGGATAGACTCTTGAATTTTGAAGAGTCGAAATATTAGAAATAGAATGAACGGATCATATAAACCCGAAGGAAAATATAATACAAGCCCAAACGAAAAAATATAAACAAGTCTAAATTGAAAACAACGTTCAAACCTATGATTGCGTTAGGTAAAACCACAATTTGTATACGTGTGCATGCAAAACAAATTTCTTGATAGAGGGTCTAAATACAGCACAAACAACATTTTCCAAAAGACCAAAAAGTGAAAAGTATATTTTAACAAAACGCATTTCACTAACAGGTCGAACAACGGATGTTCTTAAACCCTGCTGACTGCCATTGGCGATTGCCAAATAAACGGATCACAAGATGTTACAAAATGGATCTTTTAAAATTATTCATTTAATACCAAACAGAAAACAATAAACTTGCGGAAAAGATGGTATACCGCAAACAAAAGGTGCAAAATTAGTACACCATATCCAGATTTCGACAATTAATGTCTCTTCAGTGATGTTAGGGATCGAAACGGTATTTGGAAGGCCATATAATTTACCTCAATTTAGGATAGACTCCTGAATTTTGAAGAGTCTAAATATTAGAAATAGAATGAACGGATCATATCAACGCGAAGGAAAATATAATACAAGCCCAAACGAAAAAATATAAACAAGTCTAAATTGAAAACAACATTCAAACCTATGATTGCGTTGGATAAAACCGCAATTTTATACGTGTGCATGCAAAACAAATTTTTGATAGAGGGTCTAAATACAGCACAAACAACATTTTCCAAAAGACCAAAAAGTGAAAAAGTATATTTTAACAAAACGTATTTAACTAACAGGTCGAACAACAGATATTCTTAAACCCTGCTGACTGCCATTGGCGATTGCCAAATAAACGGATCACAAGATGTTACAAAATGGATCTTTTAAAATTATTAATTTAACACCAAACAGAAAAGAATAAACTTGCGGAAAAGATAGTATACCGCAAACAAAAGGTGCAAAAATTAGTACAACATATCCGGATTTCGACAATTAATGTCTCTTCAGTGATGTTAGGGATCGAAACGGTATTTGGAAGGCCATATAATTTACCTCAATTTAGGATAGACTCTTGAATTTTGAAGAGTCGAAATATAAGAAATAGAATGAACGGATCATATAAACCCGAAGGAAAATATAATACAAGCCCAAACGAAAAATATTAACAAGTCTAAATTGAAAACAACGTTCAAACCTATGATTGCGTTGAATAAAACTGCAATTTTATACGTGTGCATGCAAAACAAATTTCTTGATAGAGGGGTCTAAATACAGCACAAACAACATTTTCCGTAAGACCAAAAAGTGAAAAAGTATATTTTAACAAAACGCATTTGACTAACAGGTCGAACAACGGGTGTTCTTAAACCCTGCTGATTGCCATTGACGATTGCCAAATAAACGGATCACAAGATGTTACAAAATGGATCTTTTAAAATTATTAATTTAATACCAAACAAAAACAATAAACTTGCGGAAAAGATGGTATACCGCAAACAAAAGGTGCGCAAAAATTAGTACACCATATCCGGATTTCGACAATTAATGTCTCTTCAGTGATGTTAGGGATCCCAACGGTATTTGGAAGGCCATATAATTTACCTCAATTTAGGATAGACTCTTGAACTTTGAAGAGTCGAAATATTAGAAATAGAATGAACGGATCATATAAACCCGAAGGAAAATATAATACAAGCCTAAAACAAAAATTATAAACAAGTCTAAATTGAAAACAACGTTCAAACCTATGATTGCGTTGGATAAAACCGCAATTTTATACGTGTGCATGCAAAACAAATTTCTTGTTAGAGGGTCTAAATACAGCACAAACAACATTTTCCAAAAGACTAAAAAAGTGAAAAGTATATTTTAACAAAACGCATTTCACTAACAGGTCGAACAACAAATGTTCTCAAACCCTGCTGACTGCCATTGACGATTGCCAAATAAACGGATCACAAGGTGTAATAAATGGATCTTAACTATAAATTTAATACCATATATATAATTCGTCTAAAAACAGCCCAACAATGTAAGATCTGTAAATTTGCTGAAGCAAATTTTTTGTTCTTCCTGGCCGGGATTCGAACTAATGCTACTGAGATATCTTGGCACCAAATCACCTTGCACTATGACCGACACGCTAGATCACTCAACCACCTAGGCTCTATAATAATAAAGCTTTCGGTGGCCGGGTGTTGTCTAGCGTCGTAACACAGTACATGATATATAAGGCATGAAGATGGAATTGTTACAGATCAGCTGAATTATCTATTGTAAAGGATCCTACAAATTAATGTAAGATGCAGTCACAGAAATAATTATATTATAAGTACGTCTGAACCAGTGACGACTCTACAACAGATTTTATCAATCGGATCACCAGCAGTGATGGTGATACAAGGCTGAAAATACATTCTGTATATATAATTCGTCTAAACATATATATATATATATATATATATATATATATATATATATATACTTGTTTACTTGTATATATATATATATATATATATATATATATATATATATATATATATACAATGTATATCACATTGAAAATAAAAATAAAACAAGGTAATAAATTAAGTTTTGTTAAATGATTTTATATACATGACATCATGTTCACATTGCTTTATGTACATCAAAAATACTAGAACTTTCAACCATAATTCAAATATCTTAAATGTTATTCAAATTTTATTGATCAAAATATATATAAAATAGTAATAAATGTTAAAATTGACGCCTTTCTTTTGTAAAACCAAGAATTTAATATAATAATAATAATAATACATTCATAGCAATCCTTGATAACCTTTTAAAAAGGAAATGCATTCCAAAGTTGCAGTAGAAATTTATTTTAATCAAATTTAAATACGTTTTGTCAAAATTAAAGACATGGCATACAAGAAGCACTTTAATAAGGTTTAATTACATTAGTACAGATGTGTTTACAGGTTAAAAGAAAACCCCATGTTTCTTAAACTCGTGTATTACTTATCTAGTGAATTCAAAAGGCCTTGTTATTTAAGTTTTACAGGATGTTGTAATTTTCAATGGATGTTATTTAAAATTTATTACTTTCTGACCAGGTGTTATCTTTTTAATCAGTGTGCCCCAAGCAGGATGTATTACTTTATAGTTTACCCCTAATCATTTCTTTAATTTTTTATCCCTTTTTAAAATATATATATCCCAAATTATAAATAGGAATAGATAATTATTTCTGATATAAGGTTAAACAATGTCAGTGATTTAGTTGGCTGTTGTTACCTCATTATTGTATGTAACCATGAAACCTAAGTAGTTTTTCTAGGAATTTAGGAAAATCAAGTTTTGTTTAAAAAACCACATTCCAACCAAAAGAACCTTAATAAGGTTTTATTACCTTCAGTATAGGTGTGGTTTTCAGGTAAAGAAAGTCTTTTATTTAACAAAACTTAGACTTTAAAATCAGATAATTTAACTATCTCGGATTAATAAATCTAAGAGAATCATGTAAGGATGTAAAATCTGTTTTATATATATGTTTATTTTATTATGGCTGTTGTCATGTCAGTTAAAAATTAAAGTTATTTTAACAATCAAAATTATAAAAAGTAGAGGTTATTTGGGCAAGTATGGTTCAGACTGGTCGAGTATTGTTCAGACCTTTGGTCGAGTACAGTTCAGACTGAAAAATAGGTCGAGAGCTGGACAAGTATTGGTTGAGTACAGGTCGAGAATGGGTTAAGACTGTTTCAGACTGGTTGAGTAATAGTTGAGACTATTTTCAATAGCAAAGATAAGGGTCAATTTCTAATCAGTACAGTCGAGTATGGTTAAGACTGGGTCGAGTAATATTAAGTAAAATTCAGACCAATGCAGACTGGTCGAGTAAAATCAGGACAGTCGAGTACAGAAATAGGCCATTTCAGACTTTTACTGGTTTGTAGTGATATGATGTATAGTTTAAGTATGCTACAATTGCATACAAAATCTAGATTTCAATATAAACGAGGTTCACGTTTAAAACGTTATTATGTTCAAGCCGTCTGTATATGTCACCTGTGGATGTATCAATTCCATGAGAATATTCATATGTTGATATAATATTTGCTGATAATGCCTGATATTAAATAGCAGGAACTTTCGTAAACATTTACTAAGGAACTTTAAAACAGTTTGGAGAGTAAAAGAGAGGCGGAAGACATCAAAGGGATATTCAAACTCATAAGTCGGAAAAGAACTGGCAATGCCATGGCAAAAACAAAAACAAAAAAACAAACGAAAAATGACCACAAGACTTCAAAACACAACATAGAAAAAAAAAAAAGACTGAGTAACACTAACCCCATCTCATAGACTCCGGAAGTGTAAGCAGAGGTATTTCCCGCCGGTTGTAAGCAAAAGTAAAATAGATATAAACATTGATGAAAGTCCACTGAAAAGTGAACAACGTTAGATCTTTTTACTATGGCTGCTGGTTTAATATCCAGGTGCAGTAAATGGGCTATTTCACAGATGTTGGTCAAATTTTGTATACAACTAAGACTCGTTAAACTATAAATGAAAATCGAAAAATTAATGCCATTATCACTTTTATTATCTGAAATAAAGCTAAATTAATTCTTTCAAAATAGATGCATATTTGTAAATTTACAATGAAAACGTATCTATTTGGCAAACACCATCGGTAAGTATTGGATTAAATGACATTTGAATTTAAATATCCGTTTTACTTTTGGTTAATTTCATCTATTTAAATCAATAAAATATGCAATTTAGACACATGCATTTCTAGATAAGTTATTCAATTTAAAATAGAACCAAAGTTGAGTTCAGTTGTTTTCATAGAGACGAGCACATGAGGCCACATAGAAACATGCTGGATTCAAGACGTTTCGAGTAAAAAAATACATGATTGTTTTTGATTTTCATGTGATGAAGGCATAATCCTTCGATCAGTTTGATTGAGGTCTGGAACTGTGATGTCATTAACTACTAGTAGTCCTTTGTTGATTTATTTCGATCATTGTCATTTTGCTAAGTTTCGTCTGTGACCTATTCTAACATCGGAATCGGACTTCTTTTAAACTGAGTTTTACTGTCCGTATTGCTGTGTGTTTGTTTATACCACATTAGGTAAAGGTATAGGGGAGGGTTGAGATCTCACAAATTATGTTTAACCTCGCAATTTTTGCGCTTGACCCAAGCTAGGAACCTCTAGCCTTTGTTTGTTTTGTGTGTTTGTTATTTAATGTTGGCTAATTTGTACGTTCGGAGTTTAGTGTTGCGTCCATTTTGCTCAACAAGTATACATTATTACGAGCCAGCTGCAGCCCGCCTCCGGTTGCGGGATTTTCTCGCTGTGTTGAAAACCTTTGGTGGCCTTGGACTATTGTCTGCTCTTTGGTCGGGTGGTTGTCTCTTTAACACATTAACCATTTCCATTATCTATTCAATATAAAAGTTAAAACCTTGTTTTGTTGCTTTGCACTCACTGCCAAAGGAATATATACATGTCCCAAGTCAGGAGCCTCTAGCCTTTGTTAGTCTTGATTATTTTACTTTTAGTTTCTTGTGTATAAGTTGGAGTTTAGTATGACGTCCATTATCACTGAACTAGTATATATATTTGTTTAGGGGCCAGCTTAAGGACGCCTCCGGGTGCGGGAATTTCTCGCTGCATTGAAGACCTATTGGTGACCTTCTGTTGTTGTCTGTTCTGTGGTCGGGTTGTTGTCTTTTGACACATTCCCATTTCCATTCTCAATTTTATATATTTGTACATATATTAATATTGTCAATACGCCCCGAATAAAAGGAAGAGGTATTGTATTTTATTATCTTATTTTGCCCCTTGCATTATCCATCATTTCGAAACTATGTTTATTATGTTGAATACTGTTGGAAGATTATACAATTTAATTATAATATACAAATTAAAAAGGAATATAGCAGAATAATGGAAGATTTAAAGTTTGATGTAAGACAATATCAAAATTTTATTACACATTTGCCTAGTTATTTGGAACTTTATTTTACAGTTATACAAGTGGGAGATTTGATAAGCTGTAGAACCTGGTACATTTTAAAAAAAGTTTTCATGTGTAAAGGGCTTGTTTTAAGTCAGAAATACAGTCAATTAACAATTATTTTTTAAAACTTTTCTCGATATATATGTTCTTCAATATACTATTAAAACAATTAAACTACGGGTGCAGTGCCCTTTATTTACAGAGTTGAACATTGAATTCATTAACTTATCGCTTCCATGCCCACCCGAATTAAAATTATTATAATAAACATTATAATATAGATTTGGTTGTTCGCTGTTAATTTTCGTTTCTCCTGCAAACAGTATTATAATCATTGAAGACCTATTGGTGACCTTCTGTTGTTGTCTGTTCTGTGGTCGGGTTGTTGTCTTTTGACACATTCCCATTTCCATTCTCAATTTTATAATGTGGCGGGGTTAAACATGTTAGCGGGATCCGAACCCTCCCCTAACCTGGGACAGTGATATAACAGTACAAAATAAGAACGAACTATAAAAATCAGTTGAAAAAGGCTTAACTCATCAGATGGACAAAATACAAGTGGACGTGGCAGGGTACTTGTACATCCCAACAACAAAAGACACTAGGAACAGATCTGAGAGTACTCGCAGTTATCTGACAGCTAGTTCAAAGCCACTAACAACTAATAAAAAATCATGCATCTAAGACTTAATTATCAATCCGTACACATCAAACATCCAATGGATTTAGTGTGTAAAGACGTCATAAACAGTCAGAGAAAAACATAACCTTGTGCAATGCCAAGATACAGGTATCGACAGATTGTAGATCCATGAATGTGTATATGTAAATAACATACTAGTAATATTTAGTTTGCTTTTAATTTACTGATAACAAAATCAATATTTATACCAATAAAACAATATTCAATGATCTTATTACAGTGTTGAATTGGTAACCTTTTAGAATAAGTTTATTTAAAGGAGCGATAAGTTTACAAGGATCATTTCTAAATTTTCGGGCACGGTTAACAACATTTCCGTAAAATGAGGATGTGCTATCCCGTTTGAAATATGTTTTCTACAGGTACAACCAAACTTTAAAACCAAATCTTTATATCTATGGAAAAATTTAGTAAAGATTTTAAGTAATTTATGGTAACGATATCCCTGGTTTAATAATTTACCAGTAATACATAGATTACGTTCGTTAAAATCAAAAACGTCACAAGAGACCTTTCAATCAAAAATAATATCACGTGTATATATTACCATGTACATGTATCTAATTAAAAAAATAATGTGAACCAGTTTTACAGCTGCTCTAACCAGTTTTGAACATATAAATGGTATTACTATAACACAAAAAAAGTTCCAACGAAAAAGAAATATATATAAAGAATACTTTCTGATCTCCAAATAAAAAACATGATTTTTGATATCTGCCATACTAAGGACTTGCAAATACATGAAATATGGTGTTTCATCTGAAAGTCAACTTATATGTATCATAATTGCTCTTTTCCTAGCACTTAGACGTATTTTTATCTTGTATACGTCAAACCCATATTCCCTATTTTTTAAATTTTCTAATCATATCCCCATTTACATTAATTATAAATAATTTTATCTAATAGGAGGAAGCATGATTATCCATAGAGTCATTTTTGTTACTCAAGGTAAGAGTTTTCCTAGATAGAAACAAATTGTTCATTTTCATAAATATATCGGCAAAATGTTTTGAGGAAACAGAACAATCCCTTCTACACACGAAAATAATAGGTTTGATAATGAAATCTTATTCACAAGGAAAAATTCGCAATACCAAACATCAAAAATGTTTGAAGGAAGAAACAAGAAAAAGATTTAAAACTTCTCAATAATCGCGTTTACTGAAACTTATGTACAGTAATAACACGTCATAAGAATACTAAAACATTGCTTTTATCATGTTTATGTTAACATTATTTGCGTCTTTCCATCGCCAAAACGGGTAAATTAAGATATTGATAGCAAAATACTTATTTTCAAGATAAATATCCATGTATACATGCTAATTTAAAAAAACATTTTTGACGAAAAGTCTACAAAGTATTTACTTTAAGTAACATAATAATCTGTTATGTTAAAGACTTTAACAAGAACTACATGTATATTTTTTAACCTTGATTACGCAAGCGTATCAGCGTTACGAAATTGATTTACAAAAGTTTAACTATTGTTACCTTCATTTCCCATGTTTTTTTTTTTTTTTCAAGTGTTCTGTCTGCTTTATACTTACACAAATGCAGACACTTTGTACATAACAGAGGGATCTAACACGACATTAATATGTCCATTCAAATCCACAACTCACAAAGCACAATGGCTTGGACCAAAATCTCTAACGGCTTACAGTGACGGGTCGTATCTAAAGAATACACTGACTAACTATGAAAAACTACGTATTACTGGAAACTATAGAATTGGAGAATACAACTTGGAAATCAACAACTTTTCACCTGATGACGAAGGACACTACCGTTGTAATACCATTAATGGTTCCACAGTCGTACATGTCGACTATTATTTAGAAATTTACAGTAAATCTATAATTTATAATTTATTACCTTATATATTTTTAAGATTAATAATTTTGGTAATTTAGGCAAAAGATACCAATGGGACAGTCAAACTCAAAAGTCGAAAACAAACTGACAACGCCATGGCATAAAAAAATAACGACCAAATAACAACAACAGTATACAAAACACAAAATAGAAGTATAAAGACTGAGCAACCCGAACCCCATAAAAAACTGGGAAATCTCAGGTGCTCTGGAAGGGTAAGCAGATCCTGCTCCACATGATAAAAATATATTACCATTTCAATTGACAATGGAAACGGCAGCCATGCTGTTGATTTGTTACATTGTACATGGCATACTAACCTGGGTTATTCACTCACTAAATCGAGTGAGGGGATATTGTTCTGTTGTTCGATGCACGTGAGTTAAAAAGTGGCAGATGTTACCATGGGAACCACAAATAAGTCAAAGTCAAACATCCAACACGATGGACGAAAACAAAAAGGACAAAGAGGCACCAAATTCTAGAACACACTACTACATAGAAAACTAAAACTAAGCAAAACGAACACGAGAAAAAAAACTTGGAGGATCGAAGTGATCTTGGAAAGGTCAACAGATCCTACTCCACTGGTGACATCCTTCGTGCTACTTTTGGTCATAGCAGAAGATTATATGCATCATATAATGGCAGATTGGTAAATGTCTCTTGTCTAGCCTTATGGCATCACCAGTTCAAAGACTATCAGCACAAGATAATTATCTAACCCTAAATTGGGCCGAATGAAGAAACGAAGAAAAAGCAACAAGAACCCCGTTAAAACTAGGTGTGTTCGCATGTGCGCCGGAAAAGTAGATCCTGCTGCCATTATGACCCATGTCATGTGGCAAATAAAGTAAAATGTGTTATTGAGTCTTATTTGGCGATGTCACAATGAAAGAGTACAAGCAAGAGGCAAATAGGCGTATTTGCGCTAGCCGAAAGAAAAACATCATAGTTTTTATATTCATGATTTTCTTCAGTTCAATACTACCATAAAAACATATTACAAAAGATAGTTTTGCGATTTGAAACAAAACCCGAACTAGTCTTGTTCTTGAAATTTTAAACAATTTACCTTTCCAAAAACATTCGTTACAGTAGATTCAATATACCACAGGGAAATTAGTAAAAAATTTGTCACGATTTCATTGAATGATTGGTTGTTGTCTGATTAACGCCCAGTAGCAAATATTTCATGCGTATTCAGGACAAGAACAAATCAACAATTAATACAATCGACAGGTTCTCCAATGTGGGTCAACCGGGATGAAGGGCGGGGAATATCGGCGGTCACTGGATAATAAGGGTATGCTGGTTAGGGAGATGAGAGTTGTTTCAAGGGTTCTTTAACGGACATAGAGCGTGTAACTCTCTACACGGTGTACTATACGAAACGTCCAGTTTCGACATCCCAAACAGCAAAATGGACGTCCCAATTTATCAAGGGTTTAACTGCAGGACAAGAAGAGTCCAGGAATTGTTACATTTCCATATTCCAGTCAACCTTTCACTCGTTTAATTCGGGTAAATAATTTACAAGCATAACGGCATCAGAATTATAATGAACTAAATACCTCCAAGGAAAGTTGTAATTTGACTGAATTACTAATTGTTTTATGAAATAAACTTTTCACAAGAATTGATTCATAAAGAAGTCGATAACTACTTTCTTGAAATTAAGTTAAAACACTTATTCTTTGCTAAATCAGGGTCACCAAAAAACATATCAGTGACAAACACTTCGTCGGATGGACTATTAGAAGTAAACGAGGGTCAAATTAGCCTGTTAACCTGTACTGTTGAGAGCGGTAACCCTGCAGAAGATATGATGTGGGTACATAATGACTCAATACTGGTTTTTGGAGGACCTAAATGTCTTGTGTATGAATTTGTTCCGGTGGTTACCGACCATTTACAAGTCTATATTTGTATAGCTAATAACAGTAAGACGGAAGATACAGTTGAGTACCAAGTCCAACTTTACGTGAAAGGTAAAATCATGTGCTTGTGTTCAGAGGACATACTTGCAAAGTTGGCTTTCACAATCATGTGTACGACATTCCAAAAATAGGTAAGACGTGAGCTTAATCCTGCATTTTCCGTAGAAGAGCCGGCAAAATTTATTCTATATTTGAGTAAAAGTATGTTTGAGTTATATTTTCCGAAATGTGTCATGTCATTGCGTTTTATCGCACCTTCGTGAGTACACAACAATCCTTTCATAAAGAATTGAAAACAATAATTTCAATTGAATGATTTTATTGTGTGTCTACAGCGCGGTTTGTGTTTTGACGAATTCGTCTATAGTCTGCTCTTTCTTCGCAATGAACAAAAATAACAAGTATTATTATACTAGTTAGTGTATCTAGTATCAGATGATGATGACGAATGGTTGCTTAACGTCCAGCGGCAAATTAATATGCATATTTAGGACGAGAACATTTTAATGTTATATGAATATTAACCCTTCTTTGTACTAGACCGACACGATGAGCCGGATTTTAACGTGCTAGTTAACAAGGTAACAGTCCGCAGGAGGATATGGCACCTTTCCCAGACACATTATTCTGACTCCGAGTCGACCAGTTTTTGCTCTTACTCCTAAATGGCGCGTGCTTAGCGGAGAAGCAGCAAATACCAATTTTAACGTCTTTGGTTTTACCCAGCAGGGGTTCGAACCCACGACCTCCTGCACTCGAGCGAACACGCTACCAAGAGACCAACGAGCTAGTATCAAAGACATTCCTACAATGTATTAGTACATTAATTAATTTCCTAGTCTTTCTTGTTAAATTTCTTTTCTTTCTAGATAATTTACTAGTCATTACAGTAAATTTATACTGAGTTAGTTACTAATACACTGCCAGTATAATAATTACTTGTTACGTAATCTCTTGGTTTTCGTTGAGTGCCTGGACACAGGATATCAGTACATTTATGCCTCCCTTAAATCATACGTACATGTTTACAAAAGACATCATATTAAATGATAATTGTATACTTTAAAGTAGATTGATAAAATTAAAAGAAACACATAGTTAATTAATATACTAAAGAGATATTCAAACTCAAAGTCAAAGACAAACTCACAACGCTATGGCAAAACGATAAAAGACTCACAACGGTCCACAAAACACAACATAGAAAACCAAATGACTGTGCAGCTCCAACATCAACCACACCGACAACTGTTATCTTAAATAACATGCAAAACACTTTTATCTAAAATTCATCACATTTTGAAAAAAAAAATGATTTCTGGAAAAAGAAAAATAGAGGATTATGCTCGTGGCAAATATGATTAATCAATTATTAAAATGAATTGTCCCAATAGTATATGTAGCAGGGTATTTTCAAAAGCTATTTACTTTTTAAGATATGGACGAATATGTTGTTGGAAGATGCTACACTTTACAACTTCACCTACAAAATCTCGTTGATAAAACAACCTGTATGAACAGATATAGTCCTATAATTAATTCTATCGTCCTGAACTTTCGTGTTATATTTGCCACGTTATTAAACAAACAACAATCAATAAATATAAACTATAATTTAAAAATTAGGTAAACTGCAAATTCATATAAATGTACAAATTTATTTTCAGTTTAAGTTATTTCTATAGTAATTACAACTTATGTAAGAATCCTGGGCTTTGATTGGTTGATAGCCAGTGTATTTTTCACCAATTTACTTTTATCAAATGAATATCGTTCATTTTAACAGCGCCGGGGTATATGCAAAAGGATATGCCTTTTTACCGTCTCTGCCGTAGTATTTGCCAAAAATACTCTATCCGACTGGACGCTTGTAATGTCACGATCATCAATGCATTTTATGTCACGATCATCAATGCGTTTTGTACGTTAACATTCGGTGTAATTAAACAGATATAGCATGTTCTTGAGGGTATTTGCGAAAATACCAGTCTTGAGAATAATTTCCCTCGCCTTACGGCTCGCGAAATTTAACATTCTCTCGGCTGGTATTTTTTTTAAAGAAAGGGGAAAATAAACCAAAAGGGAAAAAAAAATTTTTATAAAAAAACTAAAAAACCCAAATTTGAAAATTGTTTTTTTTTTATTAAAAATTTTTTGGAAAAAAAAATTTTGATTTTTGTTTTGTTTTGAAAATTAAAAGGAAAAAAAATTTTCCTTTTAAAAAAAAATTTTATTTTCCCAAAAAAAAAAAAAGGGGGTTTAAATTTAAAGATTGTTTAAATAAAAAATGTAAAAAAAAAAAAAAAAATAAAAACCCCAAAAATGAAATGCAAAAAAAAAAATTTGGGGAAATTTTAAATTTTTTCCTTTTATAAAAAGATTTAAAGGGACAAAAACAAAAATTTAAAAAAAGGGCCCAAAAATGAAAAAATAAAAATAAAGAAAAACCCCTTTAAAAAAGGGAAAAAAATTTTTAAAACAAATCGAAAAAATGGAAAAATTATTGGAAACTTTAAATTTTTTAAATTTTAAAAGGAAAATTTAAAAAGAAAATTTTTTTTTAATTAAAAAAATTCTAAACCAAAAGGGTTTAAATAAACAAAAAGGCTTTAAAAAATTTTTTTTAAATTAACTAAACCCATTAATTTAAAATTCAATTTTAAGTTTTTTATAAATTTAATAAAAGTTTTAAAAAATTTTCCTTTTAAATTTATTATTAAAATTTTAATATTAAAATTTAAAATTAAAAAAAAAAAATTTTATTTTAAAAAAACCCAAATTCTTTATTTAAAATTTAAATCATTTGTTTAATAAAAACCAATTTCTAATTGGAACTTTATTAAAATATTTTCCAAAGAATACCTTGGTTCAAAATTCTTTAAATGAAACATTAACAATTAATACCAAAAATATCAAAAATTTATGATTTTATTAATGAACAATTTATTTTTAATTTATATATTAAATTGTTATTCATTAATTAAAAACTTTTTAATTTAAAGGAAAATTTCTGAAATACATTAACTAATCACAACAATTTTTTAAGGAATATCAAAAAACGCACTTACGAAATGCAATAAACATAATTGAAAATTCAATTTATTGTTATGAATAAATTTTAATCTATTTAATTTTTAATTAAAAATAAATTATTAATTATAGGCAAATAAGACTAAACAGAATTACAATCTTAGTGTTACATTATAATTATATCAATACTTAGAATTAAAATTTTTGGAATGAGAAAAGTATTGTCTTATCAACAATAAATTTAAAAATTATAATATGTAACATGTAACAAGAAAGTTTTTAAAAATATATTAGTGTATTATTTAAAATATTAAGACTTATCTAAATGTATATGAATGAGTTAACAAGAATATCAACAAGCAAATTGCCTTTTAGGTAATTAAGGTAATTTAACAACACAATAATTTAAATTTTCCTAGGAATAATAGATGCTTACCATTCAATATAAATTTATGAAAAATAATGAAAATTAGAAAGATTAATCAATTTAAATATTTTACTAAATGTTAAGTTGAACTTAGAATCATATTGCCGACAAAACCGTTCTGACATGGAAAAGCTACATAGAATTTTTAAGAATGGCTTGAAATGAAATCATTTCTTGAAAAAAATCGTTTTGAAACAGACTATAGTTTTTCCAAATTTCGAATATATGAAAATATTACTACTTGGGCATGAAAACTATTCTTTTACTACAATATTGAATGCGAAATTTTTCTACTTTGCAATTCAACTCAATCATTGGTGTTTGCTTAGGGCTCTTTTACCAATTTTCACCAAATTTGCTTTTTGCTAGAATAGCAACTGAGTCGTTATGTTTAAAACCAAAATGTATCTCCAAATTCAAGATATATACATGCTTTTCCCAATTAAAACAATAGATATCACAAAACGTTCTATTCTCTTCATACTGTGTCGACATTCGAACCCACCTAGTTTCAGATATGGAAATCAATACAAATAGGAAACAGACTATAGCTTGAATGCACGCTGAAGAAAAGTCCATTTGACCCCATAAATTACTGTTTCGCATTTTTCCAAGCATGATTCCATATCAGTAGGATAAAGGATAGAGTTGTAAATTATATATCAATGGATTTTTTGCCATGACTATTTTTAACATTTTCAAAGCCTTATAAAAAATGTCAGTTTCCTATAGGTTACAAGAGCGCAATTATTCGTAATGCATTTTCCATAGGGTACCAGTTGTGTTCCGTATTTTATTTCTCGAAGACTACACAAACTAGGAAAAACGGGTAGCAGTTCCTGTTACTAGAAATGCCAGTGTTGCATAACAACCAAAAATATATATGGTCATGCGGCAAAAATTGACTTAAAATGCAGTTGAAAAACATCGTCTATTTTTATTCGCTTAATGAAAAGGCAGATTTTAATGGCTCCGGCAGAAATGGAATACATTTTCTATACTTTGTAAAATGTGAATTTGATTTTCTAGATTATTTAAACCTAATTGAATAAACCTTCGATTAAAAGTAATTCCAATCCTGTATCATCCAATCAGAAGCCGTACATGATTCTATTCTAAGTACCATCTTGGGGTAAAAACATGCCGGTAAAATGTAAACAAATAATTGCGCTCTTGTAACCTATAAGCAACTATATGTACAGTATTTGTTGGTTTATACACAGTTTTGATTTAGAAGAAAAACCGACATGGTTAGAAAATACAAATGATTACACCATTACAAACACAATTCCATTTTAATATTCTTGTCATGGTTAGAAAATACATAAAATAACACCATTACAAACTCAATCCCAATTTTATATTCTATTTTTAGAAATTTACCTGTGATAAAATAAACGTCACAAAAATACGTCACTTTTTGTGGCGTTGATACATTCGTGTGACGCACAGTTTATAATTCTATTGTGGTGTCCTGGTGTACTGTCGTAAATTCATGGGAGGTGTCCGTTGTTATTCTGTGGTTTACATGTTGTAATGTACTATTATATTATTTATTTATGTATTTCTCTGTCCTGAGTGTTCTTGCGTTTATTTATACTGTATTCCTGTCACGTAATGTTGTTATTTTAGCGGTATTTTTAACATTGTCATATAAGCGGGAGGTTTGGCTAGCCATAAAACCAGGTTCAACCCACCATTTTTCTTAAAATGTCCTGTACCAAGTCAGGAATATGGCAGTTGTTATCAAATAGTCCGTTTCTATGTATGTTGGAGTTTGTTTTGTTGCAGTTCAGTGTTTCTGTTGTTCCGTTGTTTTCCTCTTATAGTTGGTGTGTTTCCCTCGGTTTTGGTTTGTGACCCGGATTTGTTTT
Source organism: Mytilus coruscus (assembly GCA_017311375.1). Classification (NCBI taxonomy): domain Eukaryota; kingdom Metazoa; phylum Mollusca; class Bivalvia; order Mytilida; family Mytilidae; genus Mytilus; species Mytilus coruscus. The sequence continues at coordinate 39,673 of JAASAO010001941.1, forward strand.
CGCTTAATCGATTTATGACTATTGAACAGCGGTATACTACTGTTGCCTTTATTTATAGGCAGAACTTTAATTTTCTGCTAATAACATGCATTTGTTGAAAAACTTAAACTGTTTATCAACGTATAATTTTGTTTTATATCTTGTATGATTTTAGTGAGTTCAAATAACAGAGTATAATATATCCCATATGTATTGATTTGTTTTCATATTGAAACATCTATTTCATAAAGACCATTCTGGCGCTTATAGTCAGTATTCTTTATTTATAAAGGCAACTATAAATATAAAAAAAAAGACAAAAGCAATACAAAACCCAAACAAAAAGATCAAATCCTCCAGTCCCCTCCTACCTCCCCAAAAATATATATGAAAAACATATCAAAACAAAAGATAAGTAAGAACATTACTAATAGTCATATTTTCATACTTTCAGGGCCACCCATAGTATTGACAAGCGTAGTTGAAAGACATAGTAATAACATTGTGATATCAACGTACTTTGTATCATATTCTCCGGTTAAGAATATATCTTGGTTTTCAATAACGGAAAAAGAAAGTCAAATTGAATCAAACTCTACGATGTTTCAAATCTTATCATCTAAGTCAGCTGCTGATATCACAATTTACGATAAAAGATTCATATAAATTGTATAAGAACAGATCTGAAATTACTCGACTCTAAAAGTGTCAAAGAGGGTTGGTTTGTATGTCTCATAAGAAACCATATTACATAGCAGTATGTATCCAGTGAATTCTTCCGATGTAAATGATGAAGGTTAGTTTTTTATTCACATTTTATTATCAAATTAAATGATCGAATAAATTGATATAAGAATACAAATCGTTTGTTTACTGACTTAAAAGATTTACACGATGAGAACCATAACATTTAAACCTATGTCACAATATAAAGAATGAAATACAAACACAGATACACTCCGTTTGTTGTTTGTTCTGACCATTCACGAAAAGATAAGATAATGTTAGGAAAAGCTAAATTGCTTTTACATGCATTATACATCTACTAACTATATATCAACAATTGTATTCTTTCAGTCATTGACGCAGCAAAAATAATTCAACTATAATATTCTGATAGTTGGATTGGCTCTATTTGTTATCTTGACGTTAGCTGGTGCAATGTGGCAGTACAAAGCATTTCTGAAAGGTATATGTACGTTCAAATATTTTCATATGTGCATGCGTTTGTGTTTGCATAGTATATGTATCTATGAATGAAGAAGAAGGAAGCGAAAGAAATAGTAAGAGAGACGTTTGACTGTTAAATTATATTCGATGAAATGATATGGAATGCCAATTGTTTGTCGAAAACATGTCCTCCAAACGCAACAAATATGATGTCAATCAAGAAATCAAGCATCTTGATAATGTCAGTCTTGTTTGAATCAGAGTCTGATTGCAAAGTACTAAGTACGATTTATTAAGTATCTACGTAAGCCAACGTTCGTAGAAAATATATGAACTAATTTTTATATGTGTATGATAAATGCTATCAATCTTAAAATATATGTGAAGATACATGTATTACTTTTGTGATTTTACATATAGTACTTTAGTGTTATTTCAAATATTTCAAGTAATACAGGTTTAGATATGAAGTATTTGAACAAAATATGAATGCATATAACAGAATATTCAACATTAAACACAAATACCAGATTAAATTGAGGAATAGTCAAGTACATGTGTTCATCTCTCTACCTGTTAATATTGTTTTTCTTATTTTGAATGAGCTACAAGTTATAACATTCTATGGACATTGTCTATAGTACTTTGGCCCTGATTGGATCGACTTGAATTAAATGGATGTGAAGAATACTAGTTCAAAAGTGTATTTGAAAAGTACTGGAAGAATTTTGGTTTTAAACTCGAATCAGAAACTAATCATCAAAACGAGATGAATAAGTATACAGTGAAGCTTAAGGCGTCGCTAAACATAAATAATTCTTTTCGATAAGACATTACAATTGATTCCCTTACTCCTTTGTGATACATTAAGATATACATGCTTCCTGTATGCTTTAAAGAACAACTTACAGACTAACAGAGAACAGAAAGATAAAAAGTTAGGTAAATATATGTTTTTTCTAAAAATAAGGAATTATTTGTTTAAATTGTGAAACAGTTCAAGTATCATCACTACCCTAGCATATGCATGTTGCTCCACCATGTGATACTGTGGATTTTATTATTCGTGGATACTAATTTTGAGGATTTCGTGGGTAAAGATGAACCACGAATTTTAATGTTCAGGAATTTACGTTTTGATATAGACTTGTAAATAGATTTTGGCAAGACCAGAAATCAAATATCCACAACAATACAAATTTCCTCAATCCACAGTACTATGCTTCAACCGGACGGATAATAATATCAGTGGATTTATTTTTCCTTACCTACTGAAAAAGGCGACTACAAGAACTTCTACAAGAACACCTAACAATACGGGGCTACAGAAGAAATGACATTGATAAAGGTTTCTCTTGTGCTAACAACATCAGTCGATATGAACTTTACAATATAAAGACAAAAGGTCAACAAAGAGTGCCGTTTGTGCTGACTTACCATCCCAAATTTGACAAGTTATCACGCTTTATCCGCGAAAATTGGGAAAAATCAAAACATCTTATACTATCCAAGATCTTTCCCGAGCCACCTGTTTTGGCTTTCCGTAAGCCCAAAGCCTTAAAGACTTGTTGGTACGAGCTGATTTATTCTCTAAATTAGGCTCTTCGTCTGTGGGCTCTTGAAAGGATGCGGAAACAAACGATGTCTGACTTGCAAGCAAATACTAAATACCCAGACTTTTAACAGTCACTCCACTGGTACGGAATACACCATATTTTGCGATGTTATTTGCAAAACTACAAATGCTGTGTATCTCCTACAGTGTAAATGTAGTAAACAGTATGTTGGCGAGTCAGAACAGCCATTTCATAAACGTATGAACGGCCATCTAACGACTATGAATGCAAGCCAGAACTTCCACTCAGTCGACATTTGAAATCCCTGGCCACATTAAGGCAGATCTCAATCGACTGACCATTACAATCATAGACCACAACAGTGCTTGGTCTAGGGAGGATAGACTCGCTCAGGAAAGATTTTGGATAAGAAAATTAAAACTTTGGCACCAAATGGTATCAATGAAAAGGTGAAGTTCTAATTTGCGCAGTGCTTTTCGTTTTGGTTATATTTCATATTACTACGCAGCCTATGTTGCTATTCCTTTACCTTTGTCAACTCTAAAATTCTAGAATTATACCAGTTTAAATCGAAGGGTGCTATTCATTTGGGATGTATAAGTACGCAGCCACGTTCAATTACTTAACCTGTTTCAAAATTATTTTTTTTAATCATTATCAAACTGCTGAAATTTTAGAAATATACCTGTTCATATCGCTATTACTATTTTTGTTAGTACTATATCTATGCAGTCTCTGTTGTAAATACCTAACCTACGTCATTTTTAAATTTTAGAATTGCACAAGCATTGTTGTGTTCGGCCGAGTGGTCTAGAGCGTTGGACACAGTGCAGCCGGTGTTGTCTCATTATCCCAATAGCATAAGTTGGAATCCTGGCGAGTGAAGATCAAAATTTGCTTCCGCAAATTTGCAGATTTAACATTGTTGTGCTGATATTGAGAGTAGTTATGAATATAAATTGTGTTTTCAGCCGTCTATCACTTTCACTGGTTATCCAATGGATGGATCTGTCGTAGAGTTGTCACTTGTTAAGACGTACTGTGACTGTATCTTACGCTCCTTAACGATAGATATTTAGCTAATCTGCAATCAATTCCATCTTCATGCCTAATATATCATGTACTGTGTTACAACTCTAGATTCTACTGACGAGGAAAGGTAACAATAGGCCACCGAAAGCTGAATTATTAGTTCAGTCTAGGTGGCCGAGTGGTCTAGAGCGATGGACACAGTGCAGGTGGTGTTTTCTCGATATCCCAATAGCATGAGTGCAAAATCCTGACGAGGAAGAACAAAAATTTGCTTCCGCAAATTTGCAGATTTAACATTGTTGTGCTGATATTTAGAGTAGTTGAGATGGTAAGATGGTAAAGAGGGACGAAAGATACCAGAGGTACAGTCAAACTCATAGATCGAAAACAAACTGACAACGCCATGGCCAAAATAAAAAGACAAACAGACAAATAATAGTACAGATGACACAACATAGAAAACCAAAGACTAAGTAATATACGAAGATGATGTTATAAAATCGTGTTGACAAATAGCCTTCGTCAGTGTCAATAACTTTAACAATACTAATTGTTTGTCTAAAATATCTCAATAATACAGGTAAGTTCTGGTGCAAAAAATTGTTGGCATGCATTTTGTAGCCGGACAAAATATTGAGTGTAAAATAAAACTGCTAGTATTTCATATTGATGCAATTTGCATGATGTACATTTAGTTCCTTTATCCAAAAGCTTTCCCGAACCTGTCGCTCGGCATCACTCCAGTGAATGTTCTGTTCAATGAAATTCAACTAAATCATCCAAACGGCATCAATAAAATACTAGCAGACACGTCTATTGACACGGCTGTCATTCGGTATATCGAGAAAATGATCGTGAAAAATACCTAATGGTGGTCAAGCATTGCGATCGGATCGTGAAAGATCTGGTATCGGATCGTGAATGTAATTAATAGTAATTCTACTTCAAAACTGTGAAAAATCTTCTGTATTTTCAAAACGCGGAACAAATCCGAAACAAAAAATAATTATGTCTGTCAAAATGGTTCAACTTTCTCAATAATACTGTGCAATAAAATAAAGAAAATATGCAGTACTTTATGAGAAAACACAAAAGGCGCAACATATGTCTATGAGAATCATTAAAAAAACTCGTTTTGTCACATTCTAATATATAATAAAATATTTGAAACTGAATCTTTGGTGTATCAGAGTACAGTTTAATAAAAGTGGTTTTTTTTTTGTTAGCTTGAAGCCGTTCATTTTGTTTTTGAAAACATTAAATTTTGTTGATTTTCATCAACATTTATCGTGAAAGATCGGGCAACGCATTATCTTGATCGTGAAAGACAAGGCGTGACCAGACGGACGCATGACGTTTTCGTTATTTTACCTGTAACAATAAAGGACATTTGCGCATCAAACTCTATGGACATTTGCGCTTTAAACTTTGATACACCTGAACAAAATTGACAAGACATTTGCGCTTTTTACCTATAATAGTTTACCTGTAATATTTAGAAAAATTACCAAAGTCATGGAAAGATGTTCACATATTTTTGGAAGTTCTTCCGGACAAACAACAAAATCAGAAAAAAAAAATATTTGGGAAAACCAGACATATTATAAAAATATAGTATACGTTTCTTGGTAAACAATAGAGGAAAGGAAACTTTTATGGATGGAACATTTAAATTTTGACCGAAATTCTTCAATTAGCTCTCTTATTAGTGGATTAAAATTGGAAACTATATTCCTCTTGTGGTTATTCTGTAACCTGAATAGTTAGAGGAACTGTACAATCATAGTTTATCTAAGGTTGTTTCAATTTGTGAAGACCGAAATTTTATTTTTAAACCACGGTACCTGACACAAGCATGATGGGGAAAGGTTGATGCTTTTAGCTGTATACAGAATTATAGATATATGAATATTTTGTGTTTTTTCTTTTTATATCAATTGATTTTTTATGTTATGTTGATAAAGTGCAAATGTCCTCTTAAAACGCAAATGTCCTTTTTAAAGAGCGCAAATGTCCTAAAATGTAAGCGCAAATTTCCTATCAAAAGCGCAAACGTTCCGCTCCGGACCAGACTTAATAATCAGAAGACAATATTTCTATAACCAATTGATAAACTTGCAACTAGTTGAAGCGTGTAGTTATTTTAATAAGAACGAACATTAATGCTTTCATCTTTTTCCACTTTTTCTTAATTCAACACTTTTCCTTAAAGTTATTAAAATAAGTAAAACGTGTCGAAATCAGTAGACTTCAAAATAAAAGGACCTTCAGGAGCGTAAATTTTCGAAAAGAAAAGATAAAATTGAGAATGGAAATGGGGAATATGTCAAAGAGACAACAACCCGACCAAAGAGCAGACAACAGCCGAAGGCCATAAATGGGTCTTCAACGCAGCGAGAAAATCCTGCACCCGGAGGTGGTCCTCAGCTGGCCCCTGAAATAAAATTGTGTACTAGTTTAGTGAAAATGGACGTCACACTAAACTCCAAAACAAATAAATGAACAAAATTAAAAAACATACAAGACTAACAAAGGCCAGAGGCTCCTGATTTGGGACAGGCGCAAAATGCGGCGGGTTAAACATGTTTTGTGAGATCTCAACCTCCCCTATACCTGTAGCCAATGTAGAATAAAGAAACACATAGCAATACGCACAGTAAAACTCAGTTCAAAAGAAGTCCGAGTCCGATGTCAGAATAGGTAACAAAAGAAATTAAGCAAAATGACAATGATACATAAATGAACAAAGGAGTACTAGCAGTTACTGACATACCAGCTCCAGACCTCAATGAAACTGATTCAAAGAGTATCACTTCATCATATGAAAATCAAGTACAATCCCTCCCGTTAGGAGTTTAGTATCATACCATCATACAATATATGAGACGAACATAACCCGTATCATGCCAACAACTGGTTTTAGAGTTAATGTGTTTATTTCCGATGCAAAGACCCTATGAGTGAACAATATTAATACCAAACTATGCAATCCTTAATGACTTGACAACAATATCGTAGCTATATCCTTTCCGAATAAGTCTGTTTAAAGGTTTGGTTAGCTTTTGAGGTGAATGCCGACATTTTTGTGCTTTGCAAAGAATATTACCATAAAATATTGGATGTGAAAAACCTGAACGTATAAGATGTCTGCATGTTGATTTATATTTACGAATGATGTCCTTGTACCGACGATAAAATTTAGTAAACGTTTTGACTGGTTTGTGATATCGAAAACCCTAGTGTTATAATTTTCAGTAATACAGAGATTTCTTTCGTTGAAATCAAATACGTTGTTGCATACACGAGCGAATCGAACAAGTTGAGATATATAAACACCATAAGATGGCGACAAGGGAACGTCACCATCTAAAATGGATAATTAACAATAGGAAATGAAAAATCATCTCTTTTATCATAAATTTTGGTATTAAGCTTCCCGTTAAAGATAAAGATATCGAGATCCAAGAAAGGGCAGTGTTCTTTGTTAGTATTAGCTTTATTTAAAGTCAGTTCGGCAGGATAAATCTCTTTAGTGTACATACTGAAGTCGTCATTATTGAGAGCCAATATATCATCTAAATACCTAAAAGTGTTATAAAATTTTGAATGAGATGTTGTTTCGATGGGTCTTTGCTGATTTTAGTCATAAATTGTAACTCATAACAATACAGAAACAGGGCCGCAATAAGTGGTGCACAGTTAGTCCCATGGGAATTCCGATAACCTGACGATATACGGAATCTCCATAGCGAACAAAAATGTTATCTAGTAAAATTCAAGAGCAGTTACAGTATCAAAGCAGGTCCAATTGACATAGTTCTTTTGTTTGTTGTTACTAAAAATGACCTAAAGAGTTTGAACATATATATTCGCATTCCGACTTTTAAATGCCCATTTAATCAGGTGTGTGAATTTTTCTTAATAAGATTATGAGGCAACGTGGTATATAGGTAGAAAAATCAAAAGTTTGAACAGATTCGAAATCACCAACATAAGCATGCAATTTATCAAGTACTTCCAACGAATTTTTGACACTCAAAAGTAATTAATTCCACTATTTTCAAAGGCCTTATTTGAACAATTTATTACCAGGTTTTGATTGTACCAAGTGTACTAGTTAGTAGAATAGATAGTTTAGTAGTGGAACAATGGCTTGAAGACGAAATAAATCTATATTTGTAAGGAGTTTTGTGCAGCTTCAGAAGCCAGTTCATAGTTGGAACTTTCATTGTATTTGGTTCTGCTTGTAAAGGTATATATGTATCTGTAATGCTTAATGCATCCGCCCTGAAAATATATGCATGTGTACGCATTTTTTTTTTTTTTGTGTAAGGGTTGTTACCTTCAGTTATATGGAGTGTCGTTCGTGCGTACATATTATGACAATATTGGCTAATTTATTGAACATTTCTTGGCTGCGCTGACATAAACTTAAAAGGTACCAAGATAACGTTATTTTACTTGATTGTTTGATCAGTCTGTTCACAATAGCTATACGTCGTTGTACCAACTTAGTGGGGAAATTACCAAATCAACGTACCTCGTGGTCGATTGTGCATGATGCCCAGCTTGAACTGTAATTTAGCCGATTATGTTCTATTCTCAATCTTGAGGTGGCACATAACTCTACAGGAGATAACTCTGTAAAAATCAGCTGAACGTTTTAATCATGGTTCTATTGTTAAGGAAATATTAAGCTTCTCAATGATCAAACTTAGTGTTTGTCAAACTGCTATATATCCAATGAAATTTTTCCGATAAAGTGTGTGGTTCAAGTTGAATTTTATATTTTTGTTAAAGGGTCAAATTAAATATTTTGTCAAAATTTTATGAAAATTAAACGACCCAAATTAATTTTAGTCAAGGTGTTTGGTACCACCTAAATTTGTATGAGAAATCAAAACTTATGAAGGACGGACAAAATACTGATATTGCTATAAAGCACCTAGTCGGTGTGGTATTTTAGAAAATCAGATTTAGTTTAAACATATTTTATTTGCTCAAAGCAAAAAGGATCAGACACAAGTAAAACATACTTATAAAGTCTTCTCCACAATACAAATTGAATATGAGCATGCATCATATAATATAAACAACATAAATATTACTAAACTATACTGAAAAAGGAGAGAATGTGGAAAGAACGGACAGAGATTAGGATGATGATGATAATGATGATGATGTGCGTTTTACCTATGCTGATACTATACTACGAGGAATCGTTTTGATCTCTTTATAAAACTGAATACTTGTTTAACAATTTAACATTTTGATCAAAGGAAAGAGTTTCTTTTCCAAAACCAATAGTTTTAAGTCCAACTCGCAGCCTTCGGGAAGCCAGCTGAGACCATTAAAAGAATAGCCCTTTCATTTAGATACAAAGGACAATCAAAGAAAAATGGTGCATGTCCTCAATATCCAAACCACATTTACATGTTGGATCAGATATAATGTTAGCTCTAAACAAGTCACAATTCAAGAAGGATGCCGAACATCTAAATTGGGTTAATATTATATTCAGTTTTCTTGGGCCATATAAATAATGTTTAGATTGAATGTCGTGGTTTTTAATTCTACTTAGAATTTTGATAATGAGTCTACATTTCGAACTGATATGTTCAAATTATTCCAAAGTTTAATTGTTGATGGGATAAATGATTGGGAAGTCAGTGTCAGCCTGCAAAATGGTAAAATGATATCTTGTCCATTTCGTAAGGGATATTGTGTTGTACTTTGAATTTTAGGGGCACAAGGCTACATAAATATTCAGGGCATTATTATTCTGAATTTTATAAAATAATTGTAGTTTTTTCTTTTCTTCGTTCCTCTAAAGTTTCCTAACCAACCTCTTTTAAGACAGTCTCAGAGTGTGTGTAAACAGGCAAACCTGTTACAATTCGTGCAGCTTCAAGTTGTAGCTGTTCTAATTTAATTGAATAACCTTTTCCGCAATTGTCCCATACTTCAGTTGCATATTCAAAATTGGTCTAATAAATACTAGATATAATTTTTCCAAATTTTGTCGGCTAAGTTGATATTTGAGTTTGAGATAATCAGATCCAATGGTATTGAACGATTATAGCCCTATTCACCAACAAAAGAGAACCGGAATGAGTTATGCAAATCCAATATTTGCTATACCAATTAAAATATAAATTATCATATAATCAAATAATGATTTGAAGGTGTTCGTAGCATCAGATCTTTCGCGATCCTTTTCATGATCTTCTAAAAGCGGAACGCGATCTTTCTAATCTAGAAAATCATTTTTGTAGCTATTTCATTTTTGCAAAATTTCTGACTATGCTAACACAAAATAACTGTAAGAACCATTTGAATCATCGAAATGGAATGACATGTTTCAAAGAAAAGTTGTTTAGTCTTAATTTTGGTTATGAATATAATATGTGTTTTCAGCCGTGTATCACCTTCACTGGTGATCCAATCGATGGATCAGTCGTAGAGTTGTCACTTGTTAACCCGTACTTATATACAGTTGGACGGCAAACGATTTAAAGGCTTCTAAGGTCAAGACATTGGTCACGTGACAAAAGGTCAGAGTTTAAGGTTTTTGGTAAACGTGCATGCCTCATGGTTTTTAACTCGTATCGTCTTATTTGTACTCGTACATCAATAAAAATCAAAGTGTTCAATTCTAGATTAAATAAGCTTCATTATTCTTAATAATTATTATTAAAAGTGTTGTATAAGTATTATAAATTCACGAGTGAAGTGAAACTTTTTCTGAAAATTTGCGTAGGTCCACGGAAAATCCTTAATTATTCCTTAAATAGGTATGGTAACGTGTTGAGGGTATAAAATATGAAGCAAAACAATTTTTACGTTAAATTTTGATGATAATCGATACTAAATTCAGTGGACACGAAATTGTGTCAGCTTAATCGTGGCGAAGTGGAGATCAAGGAGATAACTCCGTACACGCGTCGTAGGAAATCGCAAGTTCACAACAGTAAATTCGAGTAAAATTAATGATTGTAGTTATATTTCGACACTTTCTTGAATAACTATTCAATATTTCATGTTCCTCTACTCTTATAACATTAAATTAGTCCTGGAATGGTTGAATATGGCATTTTTCAAGTACTTTAAAACAGGATTTTGAAAACTTCCAAAGAAGAAAATTATAGATAACTGACTTTTCTCTGAAACTTGGACTTATTTGTATATTCTAAAACACCCTTTTGGTAGATGGAATGATACAAGTCTTTGGTTTACTTTCTTTGTATCAATATTCTTAGAAAGGATATGAAAATAAACTCAGTGTTTGTACATGTTGGTTGTTTATAGAACAGTTTTTTAAATAAAATTTCACTCTAAAATTAGACTTTAATTTTATATTTAAATAAGTATCTAACATAGAAAGTTGTTAATCTGGTGCACTGAAAATGTTCCATCAGAAATGAGATTTAACAAAGTTATTTAGACTAAAGAACTTATAGATTGTCAGGTTGTATGTTGATCATATGGGGAAAAAAGAGTGATATTGTAAATTCTAACACAGTATCAATTGTGAATCAATAGTTCTCTCCTCCAGACATTTTATTTTTCAAGATGCGAGGCTTGCCGATCAATTTACATATTTAAGTTTCACTGTTAAGAATGGAAGAATAACTTATTGACAGAGATTTTGTATGGGATTGTTTCTCTTGATATTTTTAAACAATACATTTATGTTACCAACTACATTGTATCTTTGTTTTCTACTATGATCTGCAAAGAGATGGGTTCTTTATGTGTAACCTCAATGATCATCAAGCATGATTATTGGTAGCCTTTTTCTGATGTAACAATGGAAAATTCTGAGAAAAGCAAGAATTTTTCAGCAGATCCAGGTCTTTTATAAAGAGAGGGTGGATTATTCCTAAATTCCATATACAGAAAAACATATTTGATTTCATGCAAAATAATAACATACAAGAGGGTTTATCAGCCATTTGTCAGCAGAACTTGTGTTACAATAGAATTTAACTTTGCATTACATTAAAATACAATATGGAAAAAAAGAAAATGTAGACAATACATGCTTCAAAATTGTGAACATTGACAATGAATGAAAAAAAGTCAATTTGCAGTGGACAGAAGTACAATTTTTATATTATACCTGCTATAAAAGAGGGACGAAACATACCAGAGGGACAGTCAAACTCATAGATTGAAAATAAACTGACAACGCCATGGCTAAAAATAAAAGACAAACAGACAAACAACAGTACAGAAGACACAACATAGAAAACTAAAGACTAAGCAACACGACTTAGATACAGTGGCGGATCTCCGGGGTCTGGCGATTGGAATCCTCTTTTATCGACAACCAATGTATTTTGAATGAGGACATATAGTTGGAACACCCCCCTTTTGAAAATTGGCTGGATCCGCCCCGAGATAAGAAACTATATAAGATAAGATGTACAAGTTCCGTTGCTCGCTCTTAATCAAGAGAAAAATCTGAACATCCAAAAGCCAGAAAGGGATTTAAAACATTATAATCAAGACAAAGAAAACTGAACAAAAAGCTGTATTGCAATCTGATATCATGCAGTTCTCATAATTCCTATTACATGTATTATTACAAGTTTTGATTTGTTTTGTTATATTTGAATTCAAAAGTCCTACAAACAACTGTTGAGTCCTTTAATGAAATTATTGATTGAATAATGAATGATTAACTAAGCTGATCAGTAAATAAAGTCTGAAAATGCTTTAAATAAAAGAGTGTTATAATGTCATAAAATATACTGAATCAACTTCAAATTTAATCCAAATTCATATTTAACTGCTCTGAAATGCATAGTCAATTGAACTACAAAACAAAACCTGAGACTACTATAACATAGAGATTGGTCACTTCCTATGTTATAGTAGTCTCAGACAAAACAAAGCTGACTTAAATACAGTATGTTCAGAAATTTTTTGAAGAATGGACAACAATGAGATATTTATTATTCTGATATCAGAAAAAATCTCATAGTATCAAATCAGAATGCGAGTTCTTTTATTGAGATAATCAATTTAATCGCATTGTTTACTTTAATAAAAACCTCATGATAATATCTGAACTTAGCTTGTCAACCTCTACACTTAAAAATTTAAGGTTCCTAGGCCTAAATGTGGTTGAAATACAGACAATTTGGTAACTTTACAAAAATCTCTTTTTTATGACATACATTACAATTTCAGAAAAAGCTGCATTAAGTTATATATGTATCAAATATATGAATGCTAGTTTGTATTAATATCATGATTATCATGATTATTGCAATAAGTTGTTATTATTCAATTAATTAAAAACATCAATTATTTTTGAATTGATAGCCCAAAATACTAGTCTGGAACTAGTAAATACATTTGTTTATTTAAACATCTATATACTATTCATTAGGGAACTTATTCAAATATATTTTGCACAAGACAGTCATGGCAGTTCACAATTACAGTGGTCATTATCAACATAACGACACAATTTATACAACCAAATTTTATTGTTGATATATGTAAACTGAAATCATTGCAGAATTTTTCTTTCAAATGATTTAATGTTTGTTAGTCACTTACTTTAAATACTTAACCAGTACTAAAATAAAGGGATGTGGTATGATTGCCAATGAGATAACAGTCTAGAAACTATCCACCATAGTCCAAATGTCTGTTAGCAGTTAAATTATAAGTCAATTTACAGACATCAGCAATGAATACATTTCATTGTTTTCAGGCAGATGAGAAAAAAGAGTAATAATAGCTTTTTAGCTTACTACATGTACAAGAGAATATAAGAAATATAATAATATGAATAAGGAAATAATAGAGACAATAAAGACAGGACTTAGCCACTGGACTATATGTAAAGTGTTCCCTTACTAATCCTTAGAAGGGCTGCTGTATACTTAGAAAAATGGATGTTGAGGACTTGGCCACATCAATCAGCATTTTAGACACTACTTTATGGTCAATTGCAATCTGCCCTACTTGCTCCAACCTATAATGAGTATTAAAATTAATACCTAGGTGGAATTAAACCCATGTATGTTCATTTACTCTATTGTTCTCTATGTACATACATGTATATGAAATATATCAAATGCAAAAAAATGCTGTAATGTAAATATGGTAATTTACATCATTACAGCCTCATTTTTAAGGACCTAGTAAAGGAAGTCCCTGGACCTAGCTAGACCTATTTCTTAGGCAAGGTGTATTATATAACTCTTGAAAGTAGTAAAATGCAATTGTAAAATTAATTTTATCTGCTGTTAAACAATAATAACACGATAATGGTTATTTCTAAGTATTTAGTAACAACAACGTGCAATTTAGGTAAACAAACATCAATAATCTACCACGTGTTTGTCTGCTGTGCTTGAATTCAAAACGACCCATCAGGTTTATTTACACGAATTTTTGCTAAAGCAGACAGTTAAACATGTCTGTTTACCTTATAAGTTCTATAAAAAATGCATTTGCTGTTATGACTTGTGTATGCATGGAAATATAATGAAGATAACATTGATTTTTTACCGTATTTATTGAATACACAACATTCCTGAGCTATACACACAAAACACATGGCACTTTTGTAACGATGGATGGTAACGTATAGCCACTTTATAACAGTAAATCCCATTGGATAAGCTACCCTACACAATACATAATATGCAAATTAATGATTGGATACGCATTTGTGTCACCTCTCAAAATGATGGAAAATGTAAACATTGGTATCTGCCATTTTGACGTAGGAAACAAACTAATTTTCAATCTTGGATTAAAGAACTTTGCGCACATTGCCAGCGTATCATGCATAACCAGTCATGTGCAAATATATCTTTAATTAGTTTTATACACTTACTTTTCTATGTTTTTAGTTAATTTAATGTTTTAATTTACTACGGAACGGAACATCGTTCTCAAAGATGCCGTAGAAAAATTATAGGTGGCGCTGTTTGTGGGCGTAAACATTTTACATACGGGTACTTTTGTGTCGACAGATTGACCTTTATCTGTCAGATTCAGGCGTTTGCCGTTCAACTGATACATACATAATTACTCTAAATATCAGCACAACAATGTTAAATCTGCAAATTTGCGGAAGCAAATTTTGGTCTTCCTCGCCGGGATTCGAACTCGTGCTATTGGGATATAGAGACAACACCGCCTGCACTGTGTCCATCGCTCTAGACCACTCGGCCACCTAGACTGAACTAATAATTCAGCTTTCGGTGGCCTAGTGTCACCTTTCCTCGTCAGTAGAATCTAGAGTTGTAACACAGTACATTATATATTAGGCATTAAGATGAAATAGATTGCAGATTAGCTAAATTATCTGTCTTAAAGGATCGTAAGACACAGTCACAGAAATAATTATTTTGATGAGTACGTCTAAACAAGTGACAACTCTAAGACAGATCCATCCATTGGATCACCAGTGAAGGTGATACACGGCTGAAAACACATATTATATTCATAATTACTCTAAATATCAGAACAACAATGTTAAATCTGCAAATTTGCGGAAACAAATTTTGTTCTTCCCTCGCCGGGATTCGAACTCATGCTATTCGGATATCGAGATAACACCGCCTGTACTGTGCCCATCGCTCTAGACCACTCTGTCACCTAGACTGAACTAATAATTCAGCTTTCGGTGGCCTAGTGTCACCTTTCCTCGTCAGTAGAATCTAGAGTTGTAACACAGTACATGATATATTAGGCATGAAGATGGAATAGATTGCAGATTAGCTAAATTATCTGTCTTAAAGGATCGTAAGATACAGTCAAAGAAATAATTATTTTGATAAGTACGTCTAAACAAGTGACAACTCTAAGACAGATCCATCCATTGGATCACCAGTGAATGTGATACACGGTTGAAAACACATATTATATACATAATTACTCTAAATACCAGCACAACAATGTTAAATCTGCAAATTTGCGGAAGCAAATTTTTGTTCTTCCTTCGCCAGGATTCAAACTCATGCTATTTGGATATATATCTCTCAAGTTTATTGTTTTCTGTTTGTTATTTAATTAATATAAGATCCATTTTGTTACATCGTGTGATCAATTCATTTGGCAATCGCCAATGGCAGTTAGCAGGGTTTAAGAACATCAGTTGTTCGACCTGTTAGTCAAATGCGTTTTGTGAACATATTCTTTTTCACTCTTTTGGTCTTTGGAAAATGTTGTTTGTGCTGTATTTAGACCCTTCTACAACGAAATTTGTTTTACATGCACACGTATAAAAATTGCGGTTTTTATCCAACGCAATTATAGGTTTGAACGTTGTTTTCAATTTAGACTTGTTTATATTTATTTCGTTTGGGCTTGTATTATATTTTCCCTCCGGTTTATATAATCCGTTCATCCTATTTCTACTCTTTAAAATTCAAGAGTCTATCCTAAATTCAGGTAAATTATATGGCCTTCCAAATACTGTTTCGATCCCTAACATCACTGAAGAGACATTAATTGTCGACATCCGGAGATGGTGTAAAAAATTTTAACACCTCATGTTTGTGTTTTACCATCTTTGCCGCAAGTTTATTGTTTTCTGTTTGTTATTTAATTAATATAAGATCCATTTTGTTACATCGTGTGATCAATTTATTTGGCAATCGCCAATGGCAGTTAGCAGGGTTTAAGAACATTAGTTATTCGACCTGTTAGTCAAATGCGTTTTGTTAAAATATACTTTTCACTCTTTTGGTCTTTTGGAAAATGTTGTTTGTGCTGTATTTAGACCCTTCTACAACGAAATTTGTTTTACATGCACGTATAAAATTGCGGTTTTATCCAACGCAATCATAGGTTTGAACGTTGTTTTCAATTTAGACTTGTTTATATTTATTTCGTTTGGGCTTGTATTATATTTTCCTCCGGTTTATATAATCCGTTCATCCTATTTCGACTCTTTTAAAATTCAAGAGTCTATCCTAAATTGAGGTAAATTATATGGCCTTCCAAATACTGTTTCGATCCCTACCATCACTGAAGAGACATTAATTGTCGAAATCCGGATGTGGTGTAAAAAATTTAGCACCTCATGTTTGTGGTTACCATCTTTGCCGCAAGTTTATTGTTTTCTGTTTGTTATTTAATTAATATAAGATCCATTTTGTTACATCGTGTGATCAATTTATTTGGCAATCGCCAATGGCAGTTAGCAGGGTTTAAGAGCATCAGTTGTTCGACCTGTTAGTCAAATGCGTTTTGTTAAAATATACTTTTCACTCTTTTGGTCTTTTGGAAAATGTTGTTTGTGCTGTATTTAGACCCTTCTACAACGAAATTTGTTTTACATGCACACGTATAAAAATTGCGGTTTTATCCAACGCAATCATAGGTGTGAACGTTGTTTTCAATTTAGACTTGTTTATATTTATTTTGTTTGGGCTTGTATTATATTTTCCTCCGGTTTATATAATCCTTTCATCCTATTTCGACTCTTTAAAATTCAAGAGTCTATCCTAAATTGAGGTAAATTATATGGCCTTCCAAATACTGTTTCGATCCCTAACATCACTGAAGAGACATTAATTGTCGACATCCGGAGATGGTGTAAAAATTTTAACACCTCATGTTTGTGTTTTACCATCTTTGCCGCAAGTTTATTGTTTTCTGTTTGTTATTTAATTAATATAAGATCCATTTTGTTACATCGTGTGATCAATTTATTTGGCAATCGCCAATGGCAGTTAGCAGGGTTTAAGAACATTAGTTGTTCGACCTGTTAGTCAAATGCGTTTTGTTAAAATATACTTTTTCACTCTTTTGGTCTTTTGGAAAATGTTGTTTGTGCTGTATTTAGACCCTTCTACAACGAAATTTGTTTTACATGCACACGTATAAAATTGCGGTTTTTATCCAACGCAATCATAGGTTTGAACGTTGTTTTCAATTTAGACTTGTTTATATTTATTTCGTTTGGGCTTGTATTATATTTTCCCTCCAGTTTATATAATCCGTTCATCCTATTTCGACTCTTTAAAATTCAAGAGTCTATCCTAAATTGAGGTAAATTATATGGCCTTCCAAATACTGTTTCGATCCCTAACATCACTGAAGAGACATTAATTGTCGACATCCGGATATGGTGTAAAAATTTAGCACCTCATGTTTGAGGTTTACCATCTTTGTCGCAAGTTTATTGTTTTCTGTTTGTTATTTAATTAATATAAGATCCATTTTGTTACATCGTGTGATCAATTTATTTGGCAATCGCCAATGGCAGTTAGCAGGGTTTAAGAACATCAGTTGTTCGACCTGTTAGTCAAATGCGTTTTGTTAAAATATACTTTTCACTCTTTTGGTCTTTTGGAAAATGTTGTTTGTGCTGGCTTTAGACCCTTCTACAACGAAATTTGTTTTACATGCACACGTATAAAAATTGCGGTTTTTATCCAACGCAATCATAGGTTTGAACGTTGTTTTCAATTTAGACTTGTTTATATTTATTTTGTTTGGGCTTGTATTATATTTTCCCTCTGGTTTATATAATCCTTTCATCCTATTTCGACTCTTTAAAATTCAAGAGTCTATCCTAAATTGAGGTAAATTATATGGCCTTCCAAATACTGTTTCGATCCCTAACATCACTGAAGAGACATTAATTGTCGAAATCCGGATATGGTGTAAAAAATTTAGCACCTCATGTTTGTGGTTTACCATCTTTGCCGCAAGTTTATTGTTTTCTGTTTGTTATTTAATTAATATAAGATCCATTTTGTTACATCGTGTGATCAATTTATTTGCCAATCGCCAATGGCAGTTAGCAGGGTTTAAGAACATCAGTTTTCGACCTGTTAGTCAAATGCGTTTTGTTAAAATATATTTTTCACTCTTTTGGTCTTTTGGAAAATGTTGTTTGTGCTGTATTTAGACCTTTCTACAACGAAATTTGTTTTACATGCACACGTATAAAATTGCGGTTTTATCCAACGCAATCATAGGTTTGAACGTTGTTTTCAATTTAGACTTGTTTATATTTATTTTGTTTGGGCTTGTATTATATTTTCCTCCGGTTTATATAATCCGTTCATCCTATTTCGACTCTTTAAAATTCAAGAGTCTATCCTAAATTGAGGTAAATTATATGGCCTTCCAAATACTGTTTCGATCCCTAACATCACTGAAGAGACATTAACTGTCGACATCCGGATATGGTGTACAAAAATTTAGCACCTCATGTTTGTGGTTTACCATCTTTGCCGCAAGTTTATTGTTTTCTGTTTGTTATTTAATTAATATAAGATCCATTTTGTTACATCTGGTGATCAATTTATTTGCCAATCGCCAATGGCAGTTAGCAGGGTTTAAGAACATCAGTTGTTCCACCTGTTAGTCAAATGCGTTTTGTTAAAATATACTTTTCACTCTTTCGGTCTTTTGGAAAATGTTGTTTGTGCTGTATTTAGACCTTTCTACAACGAAATTTGTTTTACATGCACACGTATAAAATTGCGGTTTTATCCAACGCAATCATAGGTTTGAACGTTGTTTTCAATTTAGACTTGTTTATATTTATTTCGTTTGGGCTTGTATTGTATTTTCCTCCGGTTTATATAATCCTTTCATCCTATTTCGACTCTTTAAAATTCAAGAGTCTATCCTAAATTGAGGTAAATTATATGGCCTTCCAAATACTGTTTCGATCCCTAACATCACTGAAGAGACATTAATTGTCGACATCCGGATATGGTGTAAAAAATTTAGCACCTCATGTTTGTGGTTTACCATCTTTGCCGCAAGTTTATTGTTTTCTGTTTGTTATTTAATTAATATAAGATCCATTTTGTTACATCGTGTGATCAATTTATTTGTCAATCGCCAATGGCAGTTAGCAGGGTTTGAGAACATCAGTTGTTCGACCTGTTAGTGAAATGCGTTTTGTTAAAATATACTTTTCACTCTTTTGGTCTTTTGGAAAATGTTGTTTGTGCTGTATTTAGACCCTTCTACAACGAAATTTGTTTTACATGCACACGTATAAAAATTGCGGTTTTATCCAACACAATCATAAGTTTGAACGTTGTTTTCAATTTAGACTTGTTTATATTTATTTCGTTTGGGCTTGTATTATATTTTCCTCCGGTTTATATAATCCGTAACTAACAGTCTCCGGGACAAGTTTGCAATTCCGCTGAGTGCAAAAGTTGTCACCTTAATTTTGGAGTTAAGTCAAAATGAAGTTGATAACTTGGTTGGTATTGGTTCCCTGATATTTGTCCTAATTTTTTGGCTCTAGCACCACTGTTGAAAAGTTATGCCCTTTTTCAACAATTTCCTCAGAGGAAAAGTAGTTTTCCTCAAGGAAATCAAATTTCCTAAAGGAAAACATTTTCCTCAAGGAAATTATTTTTCCTCGAGGAAAAGATTTCCTTAGAATTTGGTGCATAAATATTTCCTTTGAGGAAATTCTATTTCCTCGGAGGAAATTTATGGCTTCAAATTTTCCTTTGAGGAAATTCTTTTCCTCTGAGGAAATTTATGCTCAAATTTTCCTTCAGGAAATTCTATTTCCTTTGAGGAAATTTGTGGCTTCAAATTTTCCTTTGAGGAAATCCTTTTTCCTGTGAGGAATTTTGTCAACTACAATTTCCTTTGAGGAAATTTTGACAAACACTTTTCCTTGAGGGAAAATTCAAGACTACACAGTGTAGTACACATTTCCTCTAAGGAAAACATTGTTCTCCAAATTTCCTCGAAGGAAATTTCTGTACATCAAATTTCCCCGAAGGAAATGTTTTCCCCTATTTTTCCTCTATGGAAAGTTCATAACAGTTCAAACAGTATGAATATAATTTATCCTAGTATGAATAAGTGATACAAAAGATAATTAAAACTTTAATAAAATTTTCACTAATGAATAACATACAAAAACAATAGTCTGGCTGTTTAAGATAATAAAATAATAAGCAAAACGCTATGAATATCATACCCTTTGTGATGTTATTAATATTGTGCTCATATTTGCAGATTAAATAAAACAAGCATTCTGAGAGTATTGCATGGCAATTCATAGTCCCCTACTGGTTAAGAATTCATTTTACTGGAACAAAATGCTAACTTGATCTATATCTTGTCATTGTGTAAACTATATAACAAATATAAAGTCAATATATTCAAGCATGACGAAAAAAGTGTGGAAAACTGATTATTACAGTCATGACAGTGAATTTTTAAGTCCAAGGACCATAACTCTGCACAAAATCATCAGACTGGAACAAAATCGAACTTGATTTGTAACTTGTCATGATAAAACTATATACCAATTATTAAATCAATATCTTCAAGCATAACAAAAATTGCAGAAAACTGATTATTTAAGTGAATTTTGTTAGTCCAAGGACCATAACTCTGCACAAAATCATCAGACCGAACATAAATCAAACTTGATCTGTAACTTGTCATGATAAAACTATATACCAAATTTCAAATCAATATCTTCAAGCATGAAGAAAAAAGTGTGGAAAACTGATTTGCGGACTAACGGATGGACAGACGGACAGATGGACGGACAGACAGACGGACGGAGTGCAAACCTAAAGTCCCCTTCGACTTCGTCGGTGGGGACTAATAAACACTTTTCATGTTAATTTAATTTTGTCTTCTGTTTCAGCTGCTGTGTACAGTTATTCAATCCCCTACATAACAGTTCAGTGCATAAATAATTCCATCCACCAGACATCTTCCTTCAATTGGTAGAGAACACATTTTGCAATCTGTTCTTCTAACATCTACCTCTGTATATTTGATATGACGGAGCCATGTACATGAATGGATAAAGCAGTTGTTTATTTCGACAACAAATTTTTTCTAGATTTCTCCTAATCCTTCAGTGAATATGTAGGTTGTTGCATTTACACAATTGTTTTCTTGTACATCTATGATAGTAAGTACTCCATTTTGTTTATAGCCATTTTGTAGAAATTTCCTATTTCTTTTCCAGGAAAGAACACATTTCATTTCACATTAATCCAATTAGCACACAATGTTGAAAAGTATTAACTTGAAGTTTCCTCTTCAGCATTGACCTGTTGATGATCATGAAAACCAAGATGTTTGACCTATAAATTTATACAAAGAATAAAAAAAATAAAATTTATAAATGGAGAAAAACAGCAATATAAAATAAGCTTATTTTATCATGTTTAATATGAACATTTTAATAAACTTTCATTTGATATTCTTACTTATGAGTTCTCTTATTTCAGTGCTTTGTGTCCATGATTTAACATTAGTTGTTTTAGTGCCTTGCAGTGATATTTTTAGTTGAGCCACTCAATGCAACAGTTTTAGTTTGTTCATATGTTGTGCTATTTGAACCACTGTCCTAGATTATGGTAAGATTGAGTGCTCACAGACATTTTCTTTATTAATTGTTATGGGCATTGAATTAATTTGGATTGTTTAAATCTTTTCATGTTGGGGTCTTTAATGGCTGACTTATAAGGTATGGGTTTTCTCATGATCGAAGGCCGTCATTGGCCTTTAATTGCTTACATCCACTTCATTGAACTCTGGTGGATAGATCACTCATTTACCATACCACATCTTCTTATTTTTATAATAGTCATCATTCAAGGGCAATCACTTTTATTATATAGAAGTGGTCTTACCATTTAGGCCTTGTTGTCTTCTGTTTATCTTGTTTTGCCAATTATTTCTACTGTAACTGTTTATATTTTCTTTATCTTCTATATATCTTGCCCTAGACATAAAAAGGGTGAAAACTATCATTTAATGACTATAATTATTATTATGCATCATTATGTGTTTTCAATACACAATAATATAAAAGAATGAAATATTTGTGCTATTTCATTTCACAGACTATTTGCCAGTCAACAGTTGCAAAGACTGTAACCCTGGTCAAACAAACATTCCGTACTTTTTCATCATGTTCATACTAATTTTCATTGGACAACAATGACGATATTAACTATTCTTTTATGATTTGTGTGCTTAACAAGGTTAACAGTATAATCTGCACGTGTCTGTTGTCATAAATTCAAATTAATATATTACAGTCAGGATATAACGCTAAAGGGTTATTACAGAAAATAACTTACATGTTTGTGTAATTACAGAAATTTTCATGACTCTGATCATTATTTCTTTGTCTTTTATTTGAATTTTTCGATAGAAAAGTTACAAGCTTTAGTTTACCTCTGATTGGCAAACTATGAACTGTTAATTCTTTCTATAGTTTTAGTATACATAAAACAATAGTAATATCAATAAAACTTGTATACATTTTAACAAAACTAATGATGTATATTGTCCTTTGAAACATGTAACATACATATGTTATCACAGTTCTTTGATTTTTAGTCCACAATAATAAATGTATGTTATTTTTCTGTAATAATCCTATAGAGTTATATCCTTGACTGTATTACTTACAGAAGCAATTAAAACAAGAGGCTCTCAATTAAGAGCCTGAATCGCCACCTGTAATTTTTGCTTAAATCTTTCATTTATGATTATTTTGCTTTCAATATATATTAATGACTGTCTTAAAATTCCATTTAATGACTGATTGATTGTTGGTTGTTTAACGTCCAGTGGCAAATATTTCATGCATATTCAGGACGAGAACAAATTAACAATAAATGCAATAGGCAGGTTCTGTAACAGGGCGTCCGGGATTAAGGTCGGAGAAATTTAGACTGCCACGGAAATGAGGGTATATTGGATAGGGACAGAAATTTAGCCTTGCAACAGGTCACCACGGACCCCTCAAAGAGTTGTTGCAAGAGTTCTTAATGTGCAAAGAGCGTGGCACTCTCTTTACGAGGCATCGGATTTAACGTCCCCATTCTGACCGGACGTGGCTGCAAATTTGTACATCCCGAACAGCCAAACGAACGCCCCATTTTGACGAGGGTTTTACCGCCGGTCGGAGGAAGACCAATGGTGACCATACTTCTATTCCCCAGTCACCCTTGGGAAATTCCATTTAAATGTTCTTTGTATCTGTCATATTTTCTTCATAAGCAAAAAGGCATTTTACCCTATTTTTAGTCATGGTGGCTATGTTTCTTGAAAATAAAATACATAATTTATACTATATACTCTGAAACTCATTCAGGTGTTTCAAAGGAGAAGATTTTGTACAGTAAGCAAACTAGATGAACAAATTTTGAAAAATGTCTTTAAAGGCAATAACTCCTTAAGGGTCAATTGACAAATTTGGTCATATGAAACTTATTTGTAGATTTTATTTTGCTAAACATGTTGACTGTTTACAGTTTATATTTATTATCAATAATATTCAACATGTTCAAGATAATAACCAAAACCAAAACAGAAAAGTTTCCTTAAAATTACCAATTTAGTGGCAGCAACCCAACAATTGGTTACTAGATTCATCTGAAAATTTCAGGGTTGATAGAACTTATCACTTTTACCCCATGATAGATTTGCTCTAAATGCTTTGGTTTTCAGATACAAGCCAAAACTGCATTTTACCACTATGTTCTATTTTTAGCCATGGTGGCCATATTTTTGATGAAACAGAAAATAAAACATAAACTTTATTTAAGATCCTCTAAGGATCATTCAGCTTAAGTTTGATAGGAATTGGTTCAGCAGTTTCAGAGAAGATGTTTAAAATAGTTTACACCAGACAGACGACAACGACAAGCGTAAGTGATGACAAAAGCTCTGTGAGCTAAAAAGAAAAGTAAAATATATGTGACATTTTAAGAACTAAAACAAAAGGAGTGGTACGGGTCTGTCATCAGGACATCTTCATAATCTGGGATTGCTTTGGTTTATGGTAGCTAGCTTTTATTATATGCACAGGAGTTTTTACACAAGGATTCCTGGTCGAGATTACAGTAATAAAAAATTGACAAATACCACACAGGCAAAAACAACCCTGATAGTTCATATTGTGCATGTATTTTTTCCTAGTGGTGCATGCAGATCGACTTTTGAATTTGTTTTGTTTGGTATAATAATCCCTTAATGGCTTGTATATATTAGGTTTATGAGTTTTTGCCAAAGAAATATGTAACTAATACCTTTTGTACAAAATTGAATTAAAAGATACCAAGTTCTGATCTTTATGTAGACATATCAACATTATAGAAAGTCAATAAGCTATAACTCAAAATATGGACAATTTTATGTTTAGAGGGTCTATAATTTAGTATGACAACTTCAGACAACTAATATTTGACCTTTTAAAACTATACCAAATCACTACTTTACAATGTTTACCTAAAAAATTCAATTGCCACATATTTTTCAATGTAATTTCATCCCAACTTACTATTTTATCCATAATATTTAAAGAAATAAATTTGGAAGGAGTATGCAAATAATTTGTAAGTTATACACTATCCACACTAAAGACCTTATAGAGAAGAAATAATTGACTAATTTTAATCAAACTTGGCATGAACTAAGATTAGGAATTATAAGACAGTTTACCTAGTTTCATGGCAATAGCATACATGTATACATTAAAGACTATATGGTCATTCTTATGTTTGAACTTTGGGTGTTAATTTTTAACATTTAAGGCTTACAATTTCAACTATCAAGATTTGGGCCTACATAATTTAAATATTGCAAAATATTGCTTTTAAATGACTTTATACAGTGGCGGATCCAGAAATTTTCATAAGTGGGGCCCACTGACTGCCTAAGAGGGGCCCGCTCGGTCATGCTTCAGTGATTCTCTATATAATCAACCAAATTTTCCCCTCTAAATCCGCCTCTGTTTATATATAATTTTGTATGCCACATGTATATATTTTAATGTAAAGCAGTTGAATACTCATTTGCTGTCTCAAATTTATTTTAATTCTTCAAAAGTCAAATTTATATGAGCCTATGCCTGAAAATAGAGATTTCTAATTAAAGGAGAGGAGGCTAATATAAAATTTTAATTTGTTGATACAAATTTTAATTTGTGAAGTAATTTTCAATAAATAATTCTTCCATCATGTCCATATATATATATATATATATATATAGTCTATATATTTAATGTATAAATTGCAAAAGGAAAAAAGTTACTTATTTATCATACCACATGACATGCATGAGTAAAACAAGGTCCCATTTAAGGCCATGCAAGACCGAAAAATATTTAAGGTCAATATAGGCAGTTTAGTATGATTTCCATTATCACTGAACTAGTAACATATTTGTTTACGGGCCAGCTGAAGGACTCCTCCGGTGCGGGAGTTTCGCTGCATTGAAGACCAATTGGTGGCCTTGGCTGTTGTCTGCTCTATGGTCGGGTTGTTGTCTCTTTGGCAAATTCCCATTTCCATTCTCAATTTTAGTAACACATTTTACATAATATGAAAATGCATACACATAAGCTAGAGGAAATACAAATGTGTTTCTTTTTGGTAATTTGTAGGCCCTGGGCTGGACCAACAAGATTTCTCATGCTGAAATGTCTCGCCTGCTTTAGGTGTGAAGAGTTGTCACACAAATGATACCAAATATTCATATGAATATGTTTTAAGGTCATGTAGTTGTCCAAATAATTATGACGTCTGGCAAGGCTATTTTAATGTTTTCTGCGACGCCGTCTGGCAAGTTGATTTGTTAGTGGTGAAAAAGGGGAGAATTTTAAAGGAATAACCTTGCCTTGTAAGTGCTGAAAATAAATAACCTGGCATAAGATATGATAAAAGGATAAACAAAACTGAAAATAAAAAATTGACAATCCATGACAATCCATCAGCCCAATCTCAATCAGTGAATTAAATTATTGTCTGTTTCCGAATTTTAATTTTTTTCTGTGACGCCGTAGGAAGGAGAAGTGAGGTGACATATACTATATATATCATGCAAATTCAACAGTAATGAGAATACCTTCTTTAGATTTCCATCGTTCACTGCAAATGGATCGCTAATAATAGGGAATGGAACCAATAAATTGATCGGATCCGATATGAAGTTCCCAGTAACGGAGAACCTCCAGTGGCGGATCCAGAGGGGAAGGTCTATTAACAGGACAGATAAAACCAGGACAGTTATTTTCTATACGTTTTCATCTGTAACTTTTGTTTTAACCAACATATTGTTAACATTTAAATTGTATAATAAAGAACAGGGTATTTACTTACATTATTTGTAACAAAATTTAAAATAAAAATTAATAATATAAAAAATCTGCCAGGACAGTTACATTTTAAGAAAAAATGGCTGAAATTGCCGAGAAAAATTTACTGATAATTGAAATAATTTCTCCAAAACAACTGTCTGGCATAATATTTTTGTGTGGTTATAAAGTTTAAGGAATAATCATTCCAAAAATCTATAATTCAATATTTATTTCGTCTTTTAAAGGTAAATAAATCTGCCAGGACAGTAGCCTATTACGTTAGATATTTTGTTGAAATTAGCTCAAAATCAAAATATAAAGTTAAATATCTTCTTCAAAATGAATGTCTGGTAAGCAAATTTTGGTTCATTGGAAAGTTTAAAATATAAGCTTTAAGAAAATATAAAAAAATATGGACTTTTATTTCATTAACACAAAAAAAATTTGCCAGGACAGTAGCCTTTTGTGTCAGAAATTTTGTTGAAATTCGCTCAAAATCAATGGATAAATTTGAATATTTTCTTCAAAATGCATGTCTGGCATGAAAATTTTTGTTCATTGGAAAGTTTGAATTATCAGCTTTATGAAAATATAAAATTTTATGAACTTTTATTTTGTAAACATAAAAAAAATCTGCCAGGACAGTAGCCAACTATGTTAAATGTTTGTATAAATGGCGGAAATCAACGTCATTTTTTAATTATAAATGAAATAGTCTCTTTATTACCATTGTCTGGCATACTTTTTTGATATTATTTGGACCAAAAAATCTATAAATTTATTTTTTAATCATTTCTCTAGGTAAAACACATCTGCCAGGACAGTACCTTATTACATTGGAACTAGTGAAGAAATTTGTTTCAAATTTAAAATAATTTTCAAAGAATGATTTTTTTAAATTTTATTCAAAGTTTGCAGTTTAAGCTTTATCAGTACTAGAATCATCAAAGTGAATATATTTAGAAAATATAATTATTGGTGTGTTCATTAAAACATTATTTACTTTTTTGTTATGATGATTAATTTGATCTCTTTTCGGTTTATTAAAGGCAGCAGACAGGTCATTGAAAGGGCATGGGCTTATATTTTATTAATTAAAAACATTTCATACACATACATATATATAAATCATCATACAATACAATAAAAAAAACACACAAATGTTAAAACTGCAAAATCTTTTTTTTATATCGGAAGTAAAATCTTAACAAATTAAGTCCGATAAATTATGTTTTGACAGTAATAAAACTCCAAAGTCACTGATTGGTGTCAAATCCTTCAAAAGGTGTTTATTCACTAATTAGTAATGTGTTTAGAGCACAGGAATGTGTCACCTTCTTTCATCCCCGTACACGAAACGTGTTTCTAAATGTTGCATTTCTTAACTCCTTTCTGCCCTTCACACCCTAACATGTCTTCTACTGAATCACATTTGCCACACTCACAATTACATTCCACCACACTAGTTTTATATTTCGGTTTATCTTTCATGCTAATTTTTTTCTTTGGAAATGGAATAAATCAACCTTTTTCCAAACAAATCACAAGATGTTCTCTAAAAAGTTCAGTGTCAAATTCAACATGTATCCCACCTGAAAAACTTGTAAAACAAAATTCTACAGCATTTGCAATTGCGAACAACCCACAATCTATGGAATTAGTTTGTTTCTGAACTTCTGGTATCTTGACCAACAGACGTTTTTTTATCATGTGAATATATTTGTGAAAGTTGTATTTCTGAAGATGTTGTTAGTGTGCTGTACATGCTGTCCAATAGATAAACTTCATTTGATTGTTTGGTTAAAGAAGTGACCCAGTGTGAATGCCCTGTATGATGAATTTGTACAGCTGGGCCCTGTGTAGGTGTAAAACTTGTCTCAGAAAGCCAGGTGTTTTTGTTGATTACAGTACACTGGAGATAACATGTGTTCTGGAAACCCTGGATTAATGGAAACGGTTAAAAGAATGTTTTGTGCATAATTAACAATGTCGGAAGTTAAACACTTTCTATCTGGAATTATTTTTTGTCTACTTGTTTAAGTGTGCCTACTGTATTCTTAATAAATAATTAGAACTTAAAACAATAAATATGTTCTCATAGGTATTTATTACCACACGCTCGTTTACGGTTGACATAACAGAATACACAAATACACAGATTCAATGACTGGTCGTAAAGATTGGCACACGTGCCAACCAAATATTTAGCTATAGGACGACTGTTGGGCAGATTGTTGAGGTATTAATCTATTATCAAATGAATATTTTTATCTTTTCCTAAAATTTATTGTTCAAACTTTACAACGAATAACAAAAATAATAAAATCTATTCAACTGTCTATTTTACTGTCCTGGCAGATTTTATTTACTTTAAAAATGAAAATTGTTCAATTTCTTTATTTTTATTTTATAATTGGGTCTGTTACTTTACAATAGTAAAAATATTATGCCAGACAATCTCAATAAAGAAACTATTTCATTTATAGTTAGAAATTGCGATGTTAGTTTCCGCCATTTACATGTATACATAAATTTAACGGAGTAGGCTACTGTCCTGGCAGATTTTTTGTGTTAATGAAATAAAAGTTCATATAATTTTATATTTTCATAAAGCTTATATTCTAAACTTTCCAATGAACCAAAATTTGCTTACCAGACATTCATTTTGAAGAAGATATTTAACTTTATATTTTGATTTTGAGCTAATTTCAACAAAATTTCTAACGTAATAGGCTACTGTCCTGGCAGATTTTTTACCTTTAAAATCGAAAAAATATTAAATTATAGATTTTTAGAATGAATATTTCCTAAACTTTATAATCGTACAAAAATATTATGCCAGACAGTTGTTTTGGAGAAATTGTTTCAATTATAAATAAATTTTTCTCGGCAATTTCAGCCATTTTTTTCTTAAAATGTAACTGTCCTGGCAGATTTTTTTTAACTTAAAAGTTTTTATTTTAATTTTTTTACAAATAATGTAATTAAATACCCTGTTCTTTATTACACAATTTAAATTTTAACAATATGTTGAGTAAAACAAAAGTTACAGATGAAAACGTATCGAAAATAACTGTCCTGGTTTTATCTGTCCTGTTTTAGACCTTCCTCCAGAGGGGCGTAGAGGCGTAGGCCCCACCCCCCTCCTGCCATTTCCCGTGTATTTAATTTTATGCTACAATTCTTTACTTATAAAGATATTTTCGCTGGTATTTACTGAGTATGTCAAAGTCATGTGATTCGCTATGGTGGAGTTGACCAGTGCGTCGAAAAACGTCACTCGGTAATTTTGAAATTCAAATTACAGTAACACATTGCTTAGGCTGAGGATGATAACCACAATACCTTCAAAGCGACACAGGATTGAGCAAGAACGTATTGACTTCTATTTTCACAATTCAACCAAACAGAAAGTATAACTCTATTACACTCTCATGAGAAAAAAAATTCCACAGCAATATTATTTACCTACGAAAACATGTTTAACCCCAAACGCCCAGCCTATTTTAAAATAACATGATAGCTGAATAATGATCCCCAGTCAGTATATAAGCTCTAGATAGATTTAAACTCTAAGGTAGGAACCATTTGATTTTAGGAGGCAGTCTAAGGTATTTGAGAGAATAAAAATGTGACTCTGATTTTTGCATTAAACAAAAAATCTGGCCGTATCTGGATTGAAAACAATAATCTTGTCCACTTTTTTGCTATTAGAAACGAAAATTTCCAAAAGAATTATTTATCATTAAATGAACATGATGAATAAAAAACGGGCGTATTTTTGGGGGGCCGCGGTTTGCATGTCTGACCGGAATGTCTGTTTCGCCGAACTGATATATTGAATACCTTTTTCGAGACCAGACTGAATCCTGCCTGCTGAGTGTGGCCTTTATGTCTCCATTTGTTGACCGTCATTCATAAATTCGTTGTCATTTCAGACTCATTCGTAGCCTTTGGTTGATTTGGAACCCCTAACTTCCCTTAATTTTGTTGGGTGAAACATATCAACCAAACATTTGGATAAAAATTGCTTGTTTGTCTTTTTTAACTCGTGTCGGTCGTATTGTAAATTTCATCGAATAGCCCGGCGTATTTCTTGTTTACAACAAGAAATCTGTGAGGTTATGCTAACTTAACATACAACAAACGAGAATTTTCCATGTCTTTTTTACTGACAAATCCTACATCAAATATATCAGTACATATAACTTTGGATCCATACTATCATTTTATGATAGACAATTAATAGGGAGAATACAGCATAAAAAATGTCCAACCCTTACACTTTACAGCAACTATAGAATATACATGCCCACGTCAGGAACCGTACGTTTAAAAGTGCATTTTACACTTATTTTATGTTTTTAGCCTAAAAGGTCCTAAAATATTTTCGCCTCGCTCCGCTCGGCAATCTTTAAAAGCTTCGCCCCACCTTTTCCAAATTCCTGGATCCGCCCTTGACCTCTAACTTTGAGGTAATATTATTAGTGTCGGTGGTCTCACAAATGAATTTGTATTCGATACGAATTAAACCGGATGTACCGTCAACAATTCTTGCACTTCGTCAAACCAGTACCCAAAACATTCCTCGTGGCCAGTGACTTTTGCAGAGACTGAAAATAAAATTTAAATGAATAATTCAGAACTAAATTAGCTAAAGATGTAGATTCATCAAGAAATAATATTTGTAATACGTTAACAAGGAAACTCTAGACAACCTCCTTACAAATGTGTCACCTTAAAACACATATTTAATACTAATTCCTAAAACAGCAAATTAAGTAAGAAATTTTAGCAAATGGTTAAATCATTCAAATTTCGTTAAGTTTGTTTCGGTTTATTTTTTTGTAGTAATTAAATACATTGAATCGCAATTTATTTGGCCCAGGGTTTAAGAAATAAGACTTGTTCACCTTTTAAATTTTTAAATACCCAAATGCTTATTTGGTTTTGAAATTTGTTTTGACCTTTCCCGTATTTTAAATTCCCGTTTTGGTTTTAAAATAATCATTTTTACGTTTTTTATTTGCTGTCTTTTTTAAAATTTGTTGGTTTATTTTTCGTTTTAAAATATTCTTTTACTTTAAAGTTAAATTGGTTTATAGAATTCAATTGTTCATCTTTTCTAAACTTTAATTAATTGAGTTTTGTGATTTTATCCCGTTTGTATTTAATCTTTCCGGTTTATTTTCCATTTATTTAAATTCAGATTATTAATTTAAATTATTCCTTCAAATACTTTTTGGAATCCCAACATTACGGGAAAGACAATTTAATTTGAAATCTTTAAATATTTTTTTAACTTTAATTATTTTTTTGTTTTTTTTAAAAATTTTTCTTTCAATTATTGTTTCTCAAGAAATTTATACATTAAATTGGTTTTTATACATGTTGGGTTGTAATTTATTTTTTTTTAATGTATTTGTCTTTATTAATTCTAACTTGGTTTAATAATGCCGTTTTATAATACTTTTATTGTCTTTAATTGATTTTATTTTGTTGCCTTTAAAAATTTTCCCTACATAAAGTTTTAATCCGATTTTAAAATTAGATTTCTTGTTAATTTTAAATTAAGGTTTTTCAATGTTTTTAATTAAATTTAATAAATTATTGTTAAGGGTTTTTGGTCCATCATTTCCCGTTTAAGTCGTTTTTAAATTTATAAATCCTTTTTTAATTACTTTTTTCAATCTTTGGTTTGAAAGTTTTGGCTTCAAAACTGTTTCAAATCCGTATAACTTAATGCTTTTTCCGAAATGGTGTGCGTTGTTTAATTTAATTTTATTTTATTTGTTTGGGTTATTTTTCCCCTTATTAATTTTTTTTTGATCTTAAATTAAAATCCTTAAATTTTAGTTAATCTTGCCTTCCAAAAATTATTTTGCATCCAAATTGTTGACAAATTTAAACATGTTGTTCGATTTTACCCAATGTTTTTGTTTTTTATTTTCTTTTTTTGTTTATTTTTAAATGATTTTTGTTATTAGGCATAATTGATTTGCTTTTCAATGGGACATTACTTGTTTTTTTAATGTTTGTTGCTGATTTAGCCCTTAAGAATTTGTTTTAATAATTTTATTTGTTTTTGGAATTGTTATTTTTCTTTTTGAATATCCCTTTAAACATTATTTCGCTTTTAAAATTAAATCTTTATAATAAGGTTCAAATTAGTTTGGCCTTCCAAAACTTTTGATTAATCCTGAAGGATTAATTTCCCAATTTAAACCATTTTGTTTAAATTTTCAGTTATTTTGTGTAATTTATTGTTTAATTTTTTTAATGAAATTTTTTGTCAATAATATGGAGTTGCATTTAAGAACATTCAGTTTTACTTTGTCCGGTTTGTAAATTATTCCTTTTGGTTTTTAAAATTTTTGTTCCTTGTTCAAACGAATTTGTTTTTGCATATAAATTGCGGTTTTAACAATAATTTGTTTTATTTAGACTTTATTTAAATTTGTTTGGGCTTTATTATTTTCCTTGGTTTTAATTTTTCCAACCTTTAAATCAAGAATTTTGAATTATAGGTTAAATAACTTTTTATCATCCTAACATTTGAAGGTTATTTGACCCATTTTTTAATTTTTGGTTATTTTTTCCGGTTTTAATTTTCAAAGTCTTATTTAAATCTGGTAATTTTATTGATTAAATATATGACCTTTTCAATCTTGTTTAAAATTTTACCATTTAAAAATTTTGTGACATCGGATTTATGTGTAAAAAATTTACAGTTTGTTTAAATTTTCCCTTTTTATTGTTTCTATTTGTTTTTTAAAAGTTTTTTAATTACAGTTAAATTTTTTTACAATCTTTGGTTATTTTCATTTGACTTTTATGATTTATAATGGGTTTTGTAAATATTTTCATTAACTTAAAGGTTTGTAAAAATTTACTTTTACCTTTGTTTAATCTTTAAAATGTTTGTTTTCACATATAGACCTTTGAACGGTTAATTTTGTTTACAATATTTAGCGTTAAAATGTTTTCCTTCCAATTCGTTTGCCGAATTTTTTCAATTTTCTTTTTAAATTTTATTGTTTTCCTTGTTTACAATTTTTTAAGCATTAATGGGTTTAAACATATGTTTACCTTTTCTTTTGGTTTTAAATCTTTCCGGTTTTTATAATTTTCCTTTTTTTTTTAAGATCCCAAATTTGTTACTATGGCATTAATTGATCCACCAATTGAGGAATTTAACCTTGTTTTTTACCTTTGTTGCGTTTATTTTTAATTATTTTTCTTTTTTTTTTTAAAATTATTTTTAAAGGATTTTTTAACGCCAATTGTTATGCCATCTAAAAGCAGTTTTACCAGGAATGGTTTAAAATTTTTCACTTTGTTGTTTTGTTTATTTTGCCTTTATTTTTTTTTTTATAAACTTTTCGTTTTGATAAAATTTAAGAACGCAATTTAGGTTTAATTATTGCTTTAAAATTTTTGTTTTAATTCACATTGAAAAGTTTTTCATCGAATTGCATAAATTTGAAGTTTGTTTTACAATTTAATTGGTTTTCCTATTTGTTTTTTTTTAGCTTGTTTATTTTTATTTCGGTTATATTATTCTTAAGGATACATTTAAGGAACAAGTTTCCTAGTGAAATTTTCCTGAAAATAAATTTCTTTAATTGTTTGGAAATTTTCCTAATTTTTTAAGCTTCTACAGGAAATTTTTGCCTTTTTTCAATTTCCTCAGAATTGTTTTCTAAAAATTTAAGGAACATTTTTTAGAAATTTTTTGGATTCAATTTTGGTAATTTCCTTTGAATTTTGAAATTTTAACTTAGAAATTCCCCAGTTTAACTTTCCCAAGAATCTTTTTTAAATTTGTTTCAAAATTTCTTTTTTTTTTTGGTAATTTGATATAATCTTAAATTTTTAATCTAGAAAATATAAAATAAATTTCCTTTCAAAACAATTTCTAGAATTTCAAAAAGCTTGAATCAATTTTGAATTAAATATTTTCCTAATTTCCTTGGAATTTCAATATATTATTTAAATTTATTTCGAAAAAAATTCATAATTTTCCTTTGGAAAATTACAAAAAATTTATGGCCAAAAATTGAAATTACTTTAGGAATTTTAAATCCTTGGGAAAATTGCCAAAATTCAGATAAATCCGATTTAATTTCTGAAAAATAATCAATTGGTTAAAATTTTCCGAACAATGTCTTATTTTTGTAATTTGTTGTAAACATAATCCAAATAAGAATCCATTTCTGTAAATTGTTGATAAATATTACAATAATAATATTTAAGCAAGGAAATGAAAATATTTGGACAAATAATGAAATGCAACTGTCTTAAAATAAAAATAAAACTTATTTAACTAAATTCTTAAATGTTATTAATTTTTTTGTTTTAAGCCATTCTCAAAATTATGCATAAATAATTCATTTAGAATCCTTAACCAACAAATGTTCAACTTGTTATTTATTGAAACTGTTAAAATAAGTTTATTCGATGGAACAAATTTTAGTTTCCCGTTATAATTAAGTTGAATTTAATTCGGGAACAATTGAATTCATTAAATTTAAAATTTTTTTTTAGTAAGTACAATCCCAATTAAAATTTAAGGTCTAAAATTCCAATTTTTCAATTTTTTTTCAAAAATCTTAAAATAACCGAAATAAAAGCTTATTGTAAAACTTTTAAAAAATTTTAATTTCTCTAAGGATAAGTCAAATTGTTGGAAACATAGATTTTCCTTTTAAGACATTTGTTGTTAATTTCCATGTCCAAAAAATTTCAGGCTTAGGGCTTATAAAATTTTATGATTGAATTTTTTGTTCTGTGAGTAAATCCTTTTGGGCTTAAATTTCCTTTAAAAAATAATTTTCCTAAATTTTTCTTTTAATCACTTTTCAAAACTTCTTAATCCTATCCTTTATTTTTATAATAGTTTCAGGAATTTTTATTGAGTGGTTTAACATTTTTTTGTTTTGTTTGTTTCAATTATTTTTGTAAGTTTTTTACAAATTTTTATATTGTAGGGCATTTAAAATTGGTAAATTTTTATGAAATTTTATTCACTTATAAAAAAATTTTTAATGAATTTCCTGCTAAATTTCGTAGACATTTCAAACCAATTCATTAAATTTTAACAAATTTTATTTAAAATTCTTAAAATAGATTTAACTTATTTTAATTTACTTAACGTTAATAATTCATTTTTTCATTATAAATTTATATTAGTGAATTCATTTAAATATAAAATTTTTATGTTTTAATAGAAATTAGTAATTTTTCATCAATATGCAGTTTAGTTGAAATGTCCTTAACATGCTTTTTATATTGTGCATATTTCATTAATTAATTTACATTTTTAATGATTTGGAAAATTACAATCTAATTGTTGTGTCTTTAAAAATTAATAATAATGTTTATCAAGGTTTTATTTGGAAATAAATTTTTATTCAAAATTTATGTATTGATATTATTTCCATAAAAAAAGTTAATTTAATACTATTCAGAAGTATTTTTAATAAAGTTCTAATTATTTTCCATATTATTTCTTAAAATTTTAATACTGAATGTTTTGATTTTTTCCTTATTTTATTTCTAAAAAAATTAAAATATTTGAATAATTAGCAATTAAAAGGTTAATTAAATAAAATTTTTTTTTCCAAATTTTATTTCCAAAAATTTTTCCAAAACCAAAAATTTAAATTTTTTAAAACTTTCCCTAAATTTTTACTTTAAAACAAATTTTCAAATAAAAAAGGGTTTAAAACCTTTTTGGCAAAAAAGGAAAGAAATTTTGGAAAAAAAAAAACGTCCCCCGCTAAAGGGGAAATAAACTTTTTTTTAAAATTTTAATTTTGCCCTTTTTCTTTTAATTTACTGACGAGGAAAGGTAACAATAGGCCACCGAAAGCTGAATTATTAGTTCAGTCTAGGTGGCCGAGTGGTCTAGAGCGGTGGACACAGTGCAGGTGGTGTTTTCTCGATATCCCAATAGCATGAGTGCAAAATCCTGACGAGGAAGAACAAAAATTTGCTTCCGCAAATTTGCAGATTTAACATTGTTGTGCTGATATTTAGAGTAGTTGAGATGGTAAGATGGTAAAGAGGGACGAAAGATACCAGAGGTACAGTCAAACTCATAGATCGAAAACAAACTGACAACGCCATGGCCAAAAATAAAAAGACAAACAGACAAATAATAGTACAGATGACACAACATAGAAAACCAAAGACTAAGTAATATACGAAGATGATGTTATAAAATCGTGTTGACAAATAGCCTTCGTCAGTGTCAATAACTTTAACAATACTAATTGTTTGTCTAAAATATCTCAATAATACAGGTAAGTTCTGGTGCAAAAAATTGTTGGCATGCATTTTGTAGCCGGACAAAATATTGAGTGTAAATAAAACTGCTAGTATTTCATATTGATGCAATTTGCATGATGTACATTTAGTTCCTTTATCCAAAAGCTTTCCCGAACCTGTCGCTCGGCATCACTCCAGTGAATGTTCTGTTCAATGAAATTCAACTAAATCATCCAAACGGCATCAATAAGAAATACTAGCAGACACGTCTATTGACACGGCTGTCATTCGGTATATCGAGAAAATGATCGTGAAAAATACCTAATGGTGGTCAAGCATTGCGATCGGATCGTGAAAGATCTGGTATCGGATCGTGAATGTAATTAATAGTAATTCTACTTCAAAACTGTGAAAAATCTTCTGTATTTTCAAAACGCGGAACAAATCCGAAACAAAAAATAATTATGTCTGTCAAAATGGTTCAACTTTCTCAATAATACTGTGCAATAAAATAAAGAAAATATGCAGTACTTTATGAGAAAACACAAAAGGCGCAACATATGTCTATGAGAATCATTAAAAAAACTCGTTTTGTCACATTCTAATATATAATAAAATATTTGAAACTGAATCTTTGGTGTATCAGAGTACAGTTTAATAAAAGTGGTTTTTTTTTTGTTAGCTTGAAGCCGTTCATTTTGTTTTTGAAAACATTAAATTTTGTTGATTTTCATCAACATTTATCGTGAAAGATCGGGCAACGCATTATCTTGATCGTGAAAGACAAGGCGTGACCAGACGGACGCATGACGTTTTCGTTATTTTACCTGTAACAATAAAGGACATTTGCGCATCAAACTCTATGGACATTTGCGCTTTAAACTTTGATACACCTGAACAAAATTGACAAGACATTTGCGCTTTTACTTATAATAGTTTACCTGTAATATTTAGAAAAATTACCAAAGTCATGGAAAGATGTTCACATATTTTTGGAAGTTCTTCCGGACAAACAACAAAATCAGAAAAAAAAATATTTGGGAAAACCAGACATATTATAAAAATATAGTATACGTTTCTTGGTAAACAATAGAGGAAAGGAAACTTTTATGGATGGAACATTTAAATTTTGACCGAAATTCTTCAATTAGCTCTCTTATTAGTGGATTAAAATTGGAAACTATATTCCTCTTGTGGTTATTCTGTAACCTGAATAGTTAGAGGAACTGTACAATCATAGTTTATCTAAGGTTGTTTCAATTTGTGAAGACCGAAATTTTATTTTTAAACCACGGTACCTGACACAAGCATGATGGGGAAAGGTTGATGCTTTTAGCTGTATATAGATATATGAATATTTTGTGTTTTTTTCTTTTTATATCAAATGATTTTTTATGTTATGTTGATAAAGCGCAAATGTCCTCTTAAAAAAACGCAAATGTCCTAAAATTTAAGCGCAAATTTCCTATCAAAAAGCGCAAACGTCCCGCGCCGGACCAGACTTAATAATCAGAAGACAATATTTCTTTTACCAATTGATAAACTTGCAACTAGTTGAAGCGTGTAATTATTTTAATAAGAACGAACATTAATGCTTTCATCTTTTTTTCACTTTTTTTTAATTCAACACTTTTCCTTAAAAGTTATTAAAATAAGTAAAACGTGTCGAAATAAGTAGACTTCAAAATAAAAGGACCTTCAGGAGCGTAAATTTTCGAAAAGAAAAGATAAAATTGAGAATGGAAATGGGGAATATGTCAAAGAGACAACAACCCGACCAAAGAGCAGACAACAGCCGAAGGCCATAAATGGGTCTTCAACGCAGCGAGAAAATCCGCACCCGGAGGTGGTCCTCAGCTGGCCCTGAAATAAAATTGTGTACTAGTTTAGTGAAAATGGACGTCACACTAAACTCCAAAACAAATAAATGAACAAAATTAAAAAACATACAAGACTAACAAAGGCCAGAGGCTCCTGATTTGGGACAGGCGCAAAATGCGGCGGGTTAAACATGTTTTGTGAGATCTCAACCTCCCCTATACCTGTAGCCAATGTAGAATAAAGAAACACATAGCAATACGCACAGTAAAACTCAGTTCAAAAGAAGTCCGAGTCCGATGTCAGAATAGGTAACAGAGGAAACTAAGCAAAATGACAAATGATACATAAATGAACAAAGGACTACTAGCAGTTACTGACATGCCAGCTCCAGACCTCAATTAAACTGATTGAAAGATTATGTCTTCATCATATGAAAATCAAGTACATTCCCTCCCGTTAGGGATTTAGTATCATACCATCATTAAATATATGAGAAGAACATAACCCGTATCATGCCAACAACTGGTTTTAGAATAAATGTGTTTATTTCCGATGCAAAGACCCTATGGGTGAATCAATATTAATACCAAAATATGCAATCCTTAATGACTTGACAACAATATCGTAACTATATCCTTTCCGAATTAGTCTGTTTAAAGGTTTGGTTAGCTTTTGAGGTGAATGCCGACATTTTTGTGCTTTGCAAAGAATATTACCATAAAATATTGGATGTGAAAAACCTGAACGTATAAGATGTCTGCATGTTGATTTATATTTACGAATGATGTCCTTGTACCGACGATAAAATTTAGTAAACGTTTTGACTGGTTTGTGATATCGAAAACCCTAGTGTTATAATTTTCAGTAATACAGAGATTTCTTTCGTTGAAATCAAATACGTTGTTGCATACACGAGCGAATCGAACAAGTTGAGATATATAAACACCATAAGATGGCGACAAGGGAACGTCACCATCTAAAATGGATAATTAACAATAGGAAATGAAAAATCATCTCTTTTATCATAAATTTTGGTATTAAGCTTCCCGTTAAAGATAAAGATATCGAGATCCAAGAAAGGGCAGTGTTCTTTGTTAGTATTAGCTTTATTTAAAGTCAGTTCGGCAGGATAAATCTCTTTAGTGTACATACTGAAGTCGTCATTATTGAGAGCCAATATATCATCTAAATACCTAAAAGTGTTATAAAATTTTGAATGAGATGTTGTTTCGATGGGTCTTTGCTGATTTTAGTCATAAATTGTAACTCATAACAATACAGAAACAGGGCCGCAATAAGTGGTGCACAGTTAGTCCCATGGGAATTCCGATAACCTGACGATATACGGAATCTCCATAGCGAACAAAAATGTTATCTAGTAAAATTCAAGAGCAGTTACAGTATCAAAGCAGGTCCAATTGACATAGTTCTTTTGTTTGTTGTTACTAAAAATGACCTAAAGAGTTTGAACATATATATTCGCATTCCGACTTTTAAATGCCCATTTAATCAGGTGTGTGAATTTTTCTTAATAAGATTATGAGGCAACGTGGTATATAGGTAGAAAAATCAAAAGTTTGAACAGATTCGAAATCACCAACATAAGCATGCAATTTATCAAGTACTTCCAACGAATTTTGACACTCAAAAGTAATTAATTCCACTATTTTCAAAGGCCTTATTTGAACAATTTATTACCAGGTTTTGATTGTACCAAGTGTACTAGTTAGTAGAATAGATAGTTTAGTAGTGGAACAATGGCTTGAAGACGAAATAAATCTATATTTGTAAGGAGTTTTGTGCAGCTTCAGAAGCCAGTTCATAGTTGGAACTTTCATTGTATTTGGTTCTGCTTGTAAAGGTATATATGTATCTGTAATGCTTAATGCATCCGC
This sequence comes from Mytilus coruscus, assembly GCA_017311375.1. Lineage (NCBI taxonomy): Eukaryota > Metazoa > Mollusca > Bivalvia > Mytilida > Mytilidae > Mytilus > Mytilus coruscus. The sequence goes on from JAASAO010001941.1 coordinate 80,514, forward strand.
CCTGAAAATATATGCATGTGTACGCATTTTTTTTTTTTTTGTGTAAGGGTTGTTACCTTCTGTTGTATGGAGTGTCGTTCGTTCGTACATATTATGACAATATTGGCTAACTTATTGTTCATTTCGTGGCTGTGCTGACATAAACTTAAAAGGTACCAAGATAACGTTATTTTTACTTGATTGTTTGATCAGTCTGTTCACAATAGCTATACGTCATTGTATCAACTTAGTGGGAAATTACCAATCAACATACCTCGCGATCGATTGTGCATGATGCCCAGCCTGAACTATAATTTAGCCAATTAGGTTCAATTCTCAATCTTGAGGTGGCACATAACTCTACAGGAGATAACTCTGTAAAAATCAGCTGAACGTTTTAATCATGGTTCTATTGTTAAGGAAATATTAAGCTTCTCAATGATCAAACTTAGTGTTTGTCAAACTGCTATATATCCAATGAAATTTTTCCGATAAAGTGTGTGGTTCAAGTTGAATTTTATATTTTTGTTAAAGGGTCAAATTAAATATTTTGTCAAAATTTTATGAAAATTAAACGACCCAAATTAATTTTAGTCAAGGTGTTTGGTACCACCTAAATTTGTATGAGAAATCAAAACTTATGAAGGACGGACAAAATACTGATATTGCTATAAAGCACCTAGTCGGTGTGGTATTTTAGAAAATCAGATTTAGTTTAAACATATTTTATTTGCTCAAAGCAAAAAGGATCAGACACAAGTAAAACATACTTATAAAGTCTTCTCCACAATACAAATTGAATATGAGCATGCATCATATAATATAAACAACATAAATATTACTAAACTATACTGAAAAAGGAGAGGAATGTGGAAAGAACGGACAGAGATTAGGATGATGATGATAATGATGATGATGTGCGTTTTACCTATGCTGATACTATACTACGAGGAATCGTTTTGATCTCTTTATAAAACTGAATACTTGTTTAACAATTTAACATTTTGATCAAAGGAAAGAGTTTCTTTTCCAAAACCAATAGTTTTAAGTCCAACTCGCAGCCTTCGGGAAGCCAGCTGAGACCATTAAAAGAATAGCCCTTTCATTTAGATACAAAGGACAATCAAAGAAAAATGGTGCATGTCCTCAATATCCAAACCACATTTACATGTTGGATCAGATATAATGTTAGCTCTAAACAAGTCACAATTCAAGAAGGATGCCGAACATCTAAATTGGGTTAATATTATATTCAGTTTTCTTGGGCCATATAAATAATGTTTAGATTGAATGTCGTGGTTTTTAATTCTACTTAGAATTTTGATAATGAGTCTACATTTCGAACTGATATGTTCAAATTATTCCAAAGTTTAATTGTTGATGGGATAAATGATTGGGAAGTCAGTGTCAGCCTGCAAAATGGTAAAATGATATCTTGTCCATTTCGTAAGGGATATTGTGTTGTACTTTGAATTTTAGGGGGCACAAGGCTACATAAATATTCAGGGGCATTATTATTCTGAATTTTATAAAATAATTGTAGTTTTTTCTTTTCTTCGTTCCTCTAAAGTTTCCTAACCAACCTCTTTTAAGACAGTCTCAGAGTGTGTGTAAACAGGCAAACCTGTTACAATTCGTGCAGCTTCAAGTTGTAGCTGTTCTAATTTAATTGAATAACCTTTTCCGCAATTGTCCCATACTTCAGTTGCATATTCAAAAATTGGTCTAATAAATACTAGATATAATTTTTCCAAATTTTGTCGGCTAAGTTGATATTTGAGTTTGAGATAATCAGATCCAATGGTATTGAACGATTATAGCCCTATTCACCAACAAAAGAGAACCGGAATGAGTTATGCAAATCCAATATTTGCTATACCAATTAAAATATAAATTATCATATAATCAAATAATGATTTGAAGGTGTTCGTAGCATCAGATCTTTCGCGATCCTTTTCATGATCTTCTAAAAGCGGAACGCGATCTTTCTAATCTAGAAAATCATTTTTGTAGCTATTTCATTTTTGCAAAATTTCTGACTATGCTAACACAAAATAACTGTAAGAACCATTTGAATCATCGAAATGGAATGACATGTTTCAAAGAAAAGTTGTTTAGTCTTAATTTTGGTTATGAATATAATATGTGTTTTCAGCCGTGTATCACCTTCACTGGTGATCCAATCGATGGATCAGTCGTAGAGTTGTCACTTGTTAACCCGTACTTATATACAGTTGGACGGCAAACGATTTAAAGGCTTCTAAGGTCAAGACATTGGTCACGTGACAAAAGGTCAGAGTTTAAGGTTTTTGGTAAACGTGCATGCCTCATGGTTTTTAACTCGTATCGTCTTATTTGTACTCGTACATCAATAAAAATCAAAGTGTTCAATTCTAGATTAAATAAGCTTCATTATTCTTAATAATTATTATTAAAAGTGTTGTATAAGTATTATAAATTCACGAGTGAAGTGAAACTTTTTCTGAAAATTTGCGTAGGTCCACGGAAAATCCTTAATTATTCCTTAAATAGGTATGGTAACGTGTTGAGGGTATAAAATATGAAGCAAAACAATTTTTACGTTAAATTTTGATGATAATCGATACTAAATTCAGTGGACACGAAATTGTGTCAGCTTAATCGTGGCGAAGTGGAGATCAAGGAGATAACTCCGTACACGCGTCGTAGGAAATCGCAAGTTCACAACAGTAAATTCGAGTAAAATTAATGATTGTAGTTATATTTCGACACTTTCTTGAATAACTATTCAATATTTCATGTTCCTCTACTCTTATAACATTAAATTAGTCCTGGAATGGTTGAATATGGCATTTTTCAAGTACTTTAAAACAGGATTTTGAAAACTTCCAAAGAAGAAAATTATAGATAACTGACTTTTCTCTGAAACTTGGACTTATTTGTATATTCTAAAACACCCTTTTGGTAGATGGAATGATACAAGTCTTTGGTTTACTTTCTTTGTATCAATATTCTTAGAAAGGATATGAAAATAAACTCAGTGTTTGTACATGTTGGTTGTTTATAGAACAGTTTTTTAAATAAAATTTCACTCTAAAATTAGACTTTAATTTTATATTTAAATAAGTATCTAACATAGAAAGTTGTTAATCTGGTGCACTGAAAATGTTCCATCAGAAATGAGATTTAACAAAGTTATTTAGACTGAAGAACTTATAGATTGTCACTTTGTATGCTGATCATATGGGGAAAAAGAGTGATATTATAAATTCTAACACAGCATCAATTGTGAAACAATAGTTCTCTCCTCCAGACATTTTATTTTTCAAGATGCGAGGCTTGCCGATCAATTTACATATTTAAGTTTCACTGTTAAGAATGGAAGAATAACTTATTGACAGAGATTTTGTATGGGATTGTTTCTCTTGATATTTTTAAACAATACATTTATGTTACCAACTACATTGTATCTTTGTTTTCTACTATGATCTGCAAAGAGATGGGTTCTTTATGTGTAACCTCAATGATCATCAAGCATGATTATTGGTAGCCTTTTTCTGATGTAACAATGGAAAATTCTGAGAAAAGCAAGAATTTTTCAGCAGATCCAGGTCTTTTATAAAGAGAGGGTGGATTATTCCTAAATTCCATATACAGAAAAACATATTTGATTTCATGCAAAATAATAACATACAAGAGGGTTTATCAGCCATTTGTCAGCAGAACTTGTGTTACAATAGAATTTAACTTTGCATTACATTAAAATACAATATGGAAAAAAAGAAAATGTAGACAATACATGCTTCAAAATTGTGAACATTGACAATGAATGAAAAAAAGTCAATTTGCAGTGGACAGAAGTACAATTTTTATATTATACCTGCTATAAAAGAGGGACGAAACATACCAGAGGGACAGTCAAACTCATAGATTGAAAATAAACTGACAACGCCATGGCTAAAAATAAAAGACAAACAGACAAACAACAGTACAGAAGACACAACATAGAAAACTAAAGACTAAGCAACACGACTTAGATACAGTGGCGGATCTCCGGGGTCTGGCGATTGGAATCCTCTTTTATCGACAACCAATGTATTTTGAATGAGGACATATAGTTGGAACACCCCCTTTTGAAAATTGGCTGGATCCGCCCCGAGATAAGAAACTATATAAGATAAGATGTACAAGTTCCGTTGCTCGCTCTTAATCAAGAGAAAAATCTGAACATCCAAAAAGCCAGAAAGGGATTTAAAACATTATAATCAAGACAAAGAAAACTGAACAAAAGCTGTATTGCAATCTGATATCATGCAGTTCTCATAATTCCTATTACATGTATTATTACAAGTTTTGATTTGTTTTGTTATATTTGAATTCAAAAGTCCTACAAACAACTGTTGAGTCCTTTAATGAAATTATTGATTGAATAATGAATGATTAACTAAGCTGATCAGTAAATAAAGTCTGAAAATGCTTTAAATAAAAGAGTGTTATAATGTCATAAAATATACTGAATCAACTTCAAATTTAATCCAAATTCATATTTAACTGCTCTGAAATGCATAGTCAATTGAACTACAAAAAAACCTGAGACTACTATAACATAGAGATTGGTCACTTCCCATGTTATAGTAGTCTCAGACAAAAACAAAGCTGACTTAAATACAGTATGTTCAGAAATTTTTTGAAGAATGGACAACAATGAGATATTTATTATTCTGATATCAGAAAAAATCTCATAGTATCAAATCAGAATGCGAGTTCTTTTTATTGAGATAATCAATTTAATCGCATTATTTACTTTAATTAAAAACCTCATGATAATATCTGAACTTAGCTTGTCAACCTCTACACTTAAAAATTTAAGGTTCCTAGGCCTAAATGTGGTTGAAATACAGACAATTTTGGTAACTTTACAAAAATCTCTTTTTTATGACATACATTACAATTTCAGAAAAAGCTGCATTAAGTTATATATGTATCAAATATATGAATGCTAGTTTGTATTAATATCATGATTATCATGATTATTGCAATAAGTTGTTATTATTCAATTAATTAAAAACATCAATTATTTTTGAATTGATAGCCCAAAATACTAGTCTGGAACTAGTAAATACATTTGTTTATTTAAACATCTATATACTATTCATTAGGGAACTTATTCAAATATATTTTGCACAAGACAGTCATGACAGTTCACAACTACAGTGGTCATTATAAACATAATGACACAATTTATACAACCAAATTTTATTGTTGATGTATGTAAACTGAAATCATTGCAGAATTTTTCTTTCAAATGATTTAATGTTTGTTAGTCACTTACTTTAAATACTTAACCTGTACTAAAATAAAGAGATGTGGTATGATTGCCAATGAGATAACAGTCTAGAAACTATCCACCAGAGTCCAAATGTCTGTTAGCAGTTAAATTATACGTCACTTTACAGACATCAGCAATGAATACATTTCATTGTTTTCAGGCAGATGAGAAAAAGAGTAATAATAGCTTTTAGCTTAATACATGTACAAGAGAATATAAAAATATAATAATATAAATAAGGAAATAATAGAGACAAAAAGACAGGACTTAGCCACTGGACTATATGTAGAGTGTTCCTTACTAATCCTTAGAAGGGCTGCTGTATACTTAGAAAAATGGATGTTGAGGACTTGGCCACATCAATCAGCATTTTAGACACTACTTTATGGTCAATTGCAATCTGCCCTACTTGCTCCAACCTATAATGAGTATTAAAATTAATACCTAGGTGGAATTAAACCCATGTATGTTCATTTACTCTATTGTTCTCTATGTACATACATGTATATGAAATATATCAAATGCAAAATGCTGTAATGTAAATATGGTAATTTACATCATTACATCCTCATTTTTAAGGACCTAGTAAAGGAAGTCCCTGGACCTAGCTGGACCTATTTCTTAGGCAAGGTGTATTATATAACTCTTGAAAGTAGTAAATGCAATTGTAAAATTAATTTTATCTGCTGTTAAACAATAATAACACGATAATGGTTATTTCTACGTATTTAGTAACAACAACGTGCAATTTAGGTAAACAAACATCAATAATCTACCACGTGTTTGTCTGCTGTGCTTGAATTCAGAACGACCCATGAGGTTTATTTACACGAATTTTGCTAAAGCAGACAGTTAAACATGTCTGTTTACCTTATAAGTTCTATAAAAATGCATTTGCTGTTATGACTTGTGTATGCATGGAAATATAATGAAGATAACATTGATTTTTACCGTTTTTATTGAATACACAACATTCCTGAGCTTTACACACAAAACACATGGCACTTTTGTAACGATGGATGGTAACGTATAGCCACTTTATAACAGTAAATCCCTTTGGATAAGCTACCCTACACAATACATAATATGCAAATTAATGATTGGATACGCATTTGTGTCACCTCTCAAAATGATGGAAAATGTAAACATTGGTATCTGCCATTTTGACGTAGGAAACAAACTAATTTTCAATCTTGGATTAAAGAACTTTGCGCACATTGCCAGCGTATCATGCATAACCAGTCATGTGCAAATATATCTTTAATTAGTTTTATACACTTACTTTTCTATGTTTTTAGTTAATTTAATGTTTTAATTTACTACGGAACGGAACATCGTTCTCAAAGATGCCGTAGAAAAATTATAGGTGGCGCTGTTTGTGGGCGTAAACATTTTACATACGGGTACTTTTGTGTCGACAGATTGACCTTTATCTGTCAGATTCAGGCGTTTGCCGTTCAACTGATACATACATAATTACTCTAAATATCAGCACAACAATGTTAAATCTGCAAATTTGCGGAAGCAAATTTTGGTCTTCCTCGCCGGGATTCGAACTCGTGCTATTGGGATATAGAGACAACACCGCCTGCACTGTGTCCATCGCTCTAGACCACTCGGCCACCTAGACTGAACTAATAATTCAGCTTTCGGTGGCCTAGTGTCACCTTTCCTCGTCAGTAGAATCTAGAGTTGTAACACAGTACATTATATATTAGGCATTAAGATGAAATAGATTGCAGATTAGCTAAATTATCTGTCTTAAAGGATCGTAAGACACAGTCACAGAAATAATTATTTTGATGAGTACGTCTAAACAAGTGACAACTCTAAGACAGATCCATCCATTGGATCACCAGTGAAGGTGATACACGGCTGAAAACACATATTATATTCATAATTACTCTAAATATCAGAACAACAATGTTAAATCTGCAAATTTGCGGAAACAAATTTTGTTCTTCCCTCGCCGGGATTCGAACTCATGCTATTCGGATATCGAGATAACACCGCCTGTACTGTGCCCATCGCTCTAGACCACTCTGTCACCTAGACTGAACTAATAATTCAGCTTTCGGTGGCCTAGTGTCACCTTTCCTCGTCAGTAGAATCTAGAGTTGTAACACAGTACATGATATATTAGGCATGAAGATGGAATAGATTGCAGATTAGCTAAATTATCTGTCTTAAAGGATCGTAAGATACAGTCAAAGAAATAATTATTTTGATAAGTACGTCTAAACAAGTGACAACTCTAAGACAGATCCATCCATTGGATCACCAGTGAATGTGATACACGGTTGAAAACACATATTATATACATAATTACTCTAAATACCAGCACAACAATGTTAAATCTGCAAATTTGCGGAAGCAAATTTTGTTCTTCCTTCGCCAGGATTCAAACTCATGCTATTTGGATATATATATCTCGCAAGTTTATTGTTTTCTGTTTGTTATTTAATTAATATAAGATCCATTTTGTTACATCGTGTGATCAATTTATTTGGCAATCGCCAATGGCAGTTAGCAGGGTTTAAGAACATCAGTTGTTCGACCTGTTAGTCAAATGCGTTTTGTTAAAATATACTTTTTCACTCTTTGGTCTTTTGGAAAATGTTGTTTGTGCTGTATTTAGACCCTTCTACAACGAAATTTGTTTTACATGCACACGTATAAAATTGCGGTTTTATCCAACGCAATCATAGGTTTGAACGTTGTTTTCAATTTAGACTTGTTTATATTTATTTCGTTTGGGCTTGTATTATATTTTCCTCCGGTTTATATAATCCGTTCATCCTATTTCGACTCTTTAAAATTCAAGAGTCTATCCTAAATTCAGGTAAATTATATGGCCTTCCAAATACTGTTTCGATCCCTAACATCACTGAAGAGACATTAATTGTCGACATCCGGAGATGGTGTAAAAAATTTTAACACCTCATGTTTGTGTTTTACCATCTTTGCCGCAAGTTTATTGTTTTCTGTTTGTTATTTAATTAATATAAGATCCATTTTGTTACATCGTGTGATCAATTTATTTGGCAATCGCCAATGGCAGTTAGCAGGGTTTAAGAACATTAGTTATTCGACCTGTTAGTCAAATGCGTTTTGTTAAAATATACTTTTCACTCTTTTGGTCTTTTGGAAAATGTTGTTTGTGCTGTATTTAGACCCTTCTACAACGAAATTTGTTTTACATGCACGTATAAAATTGCGGTTTTATCGCAAGTTTATTGTTTTCTGTTTGTTATTTAATTAATATAAGATCCATTTTGTTACATCGTGTGATCAATTTATTTGGCAATCGCCAATGGCAGTTAGCAGGGTTTAAGAACATCAGTTGTTCGACCTGTTAGTCAAATGCGTTTTGTTAAAATATACTTTTTCACTCTTTTGGTCTTTTGGAAAATGTTGTTTGTGCTGTATTTAGACCCTTCTACAACGAAATTTGTTTTACATGCACACGTATAAAAATTGCGGTTTTTATCCAACGCAATCATAGGTTTGAACGTTGTTTTCAATTTAGACTTGTTTATATTTATTTCGTTTGGGCTTGTATTATATTTTCCCTCCGGTTTATATAATCCGTTCATCCTATTTCGACTCTTTAAAATTCAAGAGTCTATCCTAAATTCAGGTAAATTATATGGCCTTCCAAATACTGTTTCGATCCCTAACATCACTGAAGAGACATTAATTGTCGACATCCGGAGATGGTGTAAAAAATTTTAACACCTCATGTTTGTGTTTTACCATCTTTGCCGCAAGTTTATTGTTTTCTGTTTGTTATTTAATTAATATAAGATCCATTTTGTTACATCGTGTGATCAATTTATTTGGCAATCGCCAATGGCAGTTAGCAGGGTTTAAGAACATTAGTTATTCGACCTGTTAGTCAAATGCGTTTTGTTAAAATATACTTTTCACTCTTTTGGTCTTTTGGAAAATGTTGTTTGTGCTGTATTTAGACCCTTCTACAACGAAATTTGTTTTACATGCACACGTATAAAATTGCGGTTTTATCCAACGCAATCATAGGTTTGAACGTTGTTTTCAATTTAGACTTGTTTATATTTATTTCGTTTGGGCTTGTATTATATTTTCCTCCGGTTTATATAATCCGTTCATCCTATTTCGACTCTTTTAAAATTCAAGAGTCTATCCTAAATTGAGGTAAATTATATGGCCTTCCAAATACTGTTTCGATCCCTACCATCACTGAAGAGACATTAATTGTCGAAATCCGGATGTGGTGTAAAAAATTTAGCACCTCATGTTTGTGGTTACCATCTTTGCCGCAAGTTTATTGTTTTCTGTTTGTTATTTAATTAATATAAGATCCATTTTGTTACATCGTGTGATCAATTTATTTGGCAATCGCCAATGGCAGTTAGCAGGGTTTAAGAGCATCAGTTGTTCGACCTGTTAGTCAAATGCGTTTTGTTAAAATATACTTTTCACTCTTTTGGTCTTTTGGAAAATGTTGTTTGTGCTGTATTTAGACCCTTCTACAACGAAATTTGTTTTACATGCACACGTATAAAATTGCGGTTTTATCCAACGCAATCATAGGTGTGAACGTTGTTTTCAATTTAGACTTGTTTATATTTATTTTGTTTGGGCTTGTATTATATTTTCCTCCGGTTTATATAATCCTTTCATCCTATTTCGACTCTTTAAAATTCAAGAGTCTATCCTAAATTGAGGTAAATTATATGGCCTTCCAAATACTGTTTCGATCCCTAACATCACTGAAGAGACATTAATTGTCGACATCCGGAGATGGTGTAAAAAATTTTAACACCTCATGTTTGTGTTTTACCATCTTTGCCGCAAGTTTATTGTTTTCTGTTTGTTATTTAATTAATATAAGATCCATTTTGTTACATCGTGTGATCAATTTATTTGGCAATCGCCAATGGCAGTTAGCAGGGTTTAAGAACATTAGTTGTTCGACCTGTTAGTCAAATGCGTTTTGTTAAAATATACTTTTCACTCTTTTGGTCTTTTGGAAAATGTTGTTTGTGCTGTATTTAGACCCTTCTACAACGAAATTTGTTTTACATGCACACGTATAAAATTGCGGTTTTATCCAACGCAATCATAGGTTTGAACGTTGTTTTCAATTTAGACTTGTTTATATTTATTTCGTTTGGGCTTGTATTATATTTTCCCGCCAGTTTATATAATCCGTTCATTCTATTTCGACTCTTTAAAATTCAAGAGTCTATCCTAAATTGAGGTAAATTATATGGCCTTCCAAATACTGTTTCGATCCCTAACATCACTGAAGAGACATTAATTGTCGACATCCGGATATGGTGTAAAAATTTAGCACCTCATGTTTGAGGTTTACCATCTTTGTCGCAAGTTTATTGTTTTCTGTTTGTTATTTAATTAATATAAGATCCATTTTGTTACATCGTGTGATCAATTTATTTGGCAATCGCCAATGGCAGTTAGCAGGGTTTAAGAACATCAGTTGTTCGACCTGTTAGTCAAATGCGTTTTGTTAAAATATACTTTTCACTCTTTTGGTCTTTTGGAAAATGTTGTTTGTGCTGGCTTTAGACCCTTCTACAACGAAATTTGTTTACATGCACACGTATAAAATTGCGGTTTTATCCAACGCAATCATAGGTGTGAACGTTGTTTTCAATTTAGACTTGTTTATATTTATTTTGTTTGGGCTTGTATTATATTTTCCTCTGGTTTATATAATCCTTTCATCCTATTTCGACTCTTTAAAATTCAAGAGTCTATCCTAAATTGAGGTAAATTATATGGCCTTCCAAATACTGTTTCGATCCCTAACATCACTGAAGAGACATTAATTGTCGACATCCGGATATGGTGTAAAAAATTTAGCACCTCATGTTTGTGGTTTACCATCTTTGCCGCAAGTTTATTGTTTTCTGTTTGTTATTTAATTAATATAAGATCCATTTTGTTACATCGTGTGATCAATTTATTTGCCAATCGCCAATGGCAGTTAGCAGGGTTTAAGAACATCAGTTTTCGACCTGTTAGTCAAATGCGTTTTGTTAAAATATATTTTTCACTCTTTTGGTCTTTTGGAAAATGTTGTTTGTGCTGTATTTAGACCTTTCTACAACGAAATTTGTTTTACATGCACACGTATAAAATTGCGGTTTTATCCAACGCAATCATAGGTTTGAACGTTGTTTTCAATTTAGACTTGTTTATATTTATTTTGTTTGGGCTTGTATTATATTTTCCTCCGGTTTATATAATCCGTTCATCCTATTTCGACTCTTTAAAATTCAAGAGTCTATCCTAAATTGAGGTAAATTATATGGCCTTCCAAATACTGTTTCGATCCCTAACATCACTGAAGAGACATTAACTGTCGACATCCGGATATGGTGTACAAAAATTTAGCACCTCATGTTTGTGGTTTACCATCTTTGCCGCAAGTTTATTGTTTTCTGTTTGTTATTTAATTAATATAAGATCCATTTTGTTACATCTGGTGATCAATTTATTTGCCAATCGCCAATGGCAGTTAGCAGGGTTTAAGAACATCAGTTGTTCCACCTGTTAGTCAAATGCGTTTTGTTAAAATATACTTTTCACTCTTTCGGTCTTTTGGAAAATGTTGTTTGTGCTGTATTTAGACCTTTCTACAACGAAATTTGTTTTACATGCACACGTATAAAATTGCGGTTTTATCCAACGCAATCATAGGTTTGAACGTTGTTTTCAATTTAGACTTGTTTATATTTATTTCGTTTGGGCTTGTATTGTATTTTCCTCCGGTTTATATAATCCTTTCATCCTATTTCGACTCTTTAAAATTCAAGAGTCTATCCTAAATTGAGGTAAATTATATGGCCTTCCAAATACTGTTTCGATCCCTAACATCACTGAAGAGACATTAATTGTCGACATCCGGATATGGTGTAAAAAATTTAGCACCTCATGTTTGTGGTTTACCATCTTTGCCGCAAGTTTATTGTTTTCTGTTTGTTATTTAATTAATATAAGATCCATTTTGTTACATCGTGTGATCAATTTATTTGTCAATCGCCAATGGCAGTTAGCAGGGTTTGAGAACATCAGTTGTTCGACCTGTTAGTGAAATGCGTTTTGTTAAAATATACTTTTCACTCTTTTGGTCTTTTGGAAAATGTTGTTTGTGCTGTATTTAGACCCTTCTACAACGAAATTTGTTTTACATGCACACGTATAAAAATTGCGGTTTTTATCCAACGCAATCATAAGTTTAAACGTTGTTTTCAATTTAGACTTGTTTATATCTATTTCGTTTGGGCTTGTATTATATTTTCCTCCGGTTTATATAATCCGTAACTAACAGTCTCCGGGACAAGTTTGCAATTCCGCTGAGTGCAAAAGTTGTCACCTTAATTTTGGAGTTAAGTCAAAATGAAGTTGATAACTTGGTTGGTATTGGTTCCTGATATTTGTCCTAATTTTTTGGCTCTAGCACCACTGTTGAAAAGTTATGCCCTTTTTCAACAATTTCCTCAGAGGAAAAGTAGTTTTCCTCAAGGAAATCAAATTTCCTAAAGGAAAACATTTTTCCTCAAGGAAATTATTTTTCCTCGAGGAAAAGATTTCCTTAGGGAATTTGGTGCATAAATATTTCCTTTGAGGAAATTCTATTTCCTCGGAGGAAATTTATGGCTTCAAATTTTCCTTTGAGGAAATTCTTTTCCTCTGAGGAAATTTGCGACTCAAATTTTCCTTCAGGAAATTCTATTTCCTTTGAGGAAATTTGTGGCTTCAAATTTTCCTTTGAGGAAATCCTTTTCCTGTGAGGAAATTTTGTCAACTACAATTTCCTTTGAGGAAATTTTGACAAACACTTTTCCTTGAGGGAAAATTCAAGACTACACAGTGTAGTACACATTTCCTCTAAGGAAAACATTGTTCTCCAAATTTCCTCGAAGGAAATTTCTGTACATCAAATTTCCCTGAAGGAAATGTTTTCCCTATTTTTCCTCTATGGAAATTTCATAACAGTTCAAACAGTATGAATATAATTTATCCTAGTATGAATAAGTGATACAAAAGATAATTAAAACTTTAATAAAATTTTCACTAATGAATAACATACAAAACAATAGTCTGGCTGTTTAAGACAATACAATAATAAGCAAAACGCTATGAATATCATACCCTTTGTGATGTTATTAATATTGTGCTCATATTTGCAGATTAAATAAAACAAGCATTCTGAGAGTATTGCATGGCAATTCATAGTCCCCTACTGGTTAAGAATTCATTTTACTGGAACAAAATGCTAACTTGATCTATATCTTGTCATTGTGTAAACTATATAACAAATATAAAGTCAATATATTCAAGCATGACGAAAAAAGTGTGGAAAACTGATTATTACAGTCATGACAGTGAATTTTAAGTCCAAGGACCATAACTCTGCACAAAATCATCAGACTGGAACAAAATCGAACTTGATTTGTAACTTGTCATGATAAAACTATATACCAATTATTAAATCAATATCTTCAAGCATAACAAAAATTGCAGAAAACTGATTATTTAAGTGAATTTTGTTAGTCCAAGGACCATAACTCTGCACAAAATCATCAGACCGAACATAAATCAAACTTGATCTGTAACTTGTCATGATAAAACTATATACCAAATTTCAAATCAATATCTTCAAGCATGAAGAAAAAAGTGTGGAAAACTGATTTGCCGGACTGACGGATGGACAGACGGACAGATGGACGGACAGACAGACGGACGGAGTGCAAACCTAAAGTCCCCTTCGACTTCGTCGGTAGGGGACTAATAAACACTTTTCATGTTAATTTAATTTTGTCTTCTGTTTCAGCTGCTGTGTACAGTTATTCAATCCCCTACATAACAGTTCAGTGCATAAATAATTCCATCCACCAGACATCTTCCTTCAATTGGTAGAGAACACATTTTGCAATCTGTTCTTCTAACATCTACCTCTGTATATTTGATATGACGGAGCCATGTACATGAATGGATAAAGCAGTTGTTTATTTCGACAACAAATTTTTTCTAGATTTCTCCTAATCCTTCAGTGAATATGTAGGTTGTTGCATTTACACAATTGTTTTCTTGTACATCTATGATAGTAAGTACTCCATTTTGTTTATAGCCATTTTGTAGAAATTTCCTATTTCTTTTCCAGGAAAGAACACATTTCATTTCACATTAATCCAATTAGCACACAATGTTGAAAAGTATTAACTTGAAGTTTCCTCTTCAGCATTGACCTGTTGATGATCATGAAAACCAAGATGTTTGACCTATAAATTTATACAAAGAATAAAAAAATAAAATTTATAAATGGAGAAAAACAGCAATATAAAATAAGCTTATTTTATCATGTTTAATATGAACATTTTAATAAACTTTCATTTGATATTCTTACTTATGAGTTCTCTTATTTCAGTGCTTTGTGTCCGCGATTTAACATTAGTTGTTTTAGTGCCTTGCAGTGATATTTTTAGTTGAGCCACTCAATGCAACAGTTTTTAGTTTGTTCATATGTTGTGCTATTTGAACCACTGTCCTAGATTATGGTAAGATTGAGTGCTCACAGACATTTTTTTTATTAATTGTTATGGGCATTGAATTAATTTGGATTGTTTAAATCTTTTCATGTTGGGGTCTTTAATGGCTGACTTATAAGGTATGGGTTTTCTCATGATCGAAGGCCGTCATTGGCCTTTAATTGCTTGCATCCACTTCATTGAACTCTGGTGGATAGATCACTCATTTACCATACCACATCTTCTTATTTTTATAATAGTCATCATTCAAGGGCAATCACTTTTATTATATAGAAGTGGTCTTACCATTTAGGCCTTGTTGTCTTCTGTTTATCTTGTTTTGCCAATTATTTCTACTGTAACTGTTTATATTTTTCTTTATCTTCTATATATCTTGCCCTAGACATAAAAAGGGTGAAAACTATCATTTAATGACTATAATTATTATTATGCATCATTATGTGTTTTCAATACACAATAATATAAAAAGAATGAAATATTTGTGCTATTTCATTTCACAGACTATTTGCCAGTCAACAGTTGCAAAGACTGTAACCCTGGTCAAACAAACATTCCCGTACTTTTCATCATGTTCATACTAATTTTCATTGGACAACAATGACGATATTAACTATTCTTTTATGATTTGTGTGCTTAACAAGGTTAACAGTATAATCTGCACGTGTCTGTTGTCATAAATTCAAATTAATATATTACAGTCAGGATATAACGCTAAAGGGTTATTACAGAAAATAACTTACATGTTTGTGTAATTACAGAAATTTTCATGACTCTGATCATTATTTCTTTGTCTTTTATTTGAATTTTTCGATAGAAAAGTTACAAGCTTTAGTTTACCTCTGATTGGCAAACTATGAACTGTTAATTCTTTCTATAGTTTTAGTATACATAAAAACAATAGTAATATCAATAAAACTTGTATACATTTTAACAAAACTAATGATGTATATTGTCCTTTGAAACATGTAACATACATATGTTATCACAGTTCTTTGATTTTTAGTCCACAATAATAAATGTATGTTATTTTTCTGTAATAATCCTATAGAGTTATATCCTTGACTGTATTACTTACAGAAGCAATTAAAACAAGAGGCTCTCAATTAAGAGCCTGAATCGCCACCTGTAATTTTTGCTTAAATCTTTCATTTATGATTATTTTGCTTTCAATATATATTAATGACTGTCTTAAAATTCCATTTAATGACTGATTGATTGTTGGTTGTTTAACGTCCAGTGGCAAATATTTCATGCATATTCAGGACGAGAACAAATTAACAATAAATGCAATAGGCAGGTTCTGTAACAGGGCGTCCGGGATTAAGGTCGGAGAAATTTAGACTGCCACGGAAATGAGGGTATATTGGATAGGGACAGAAATTTAGCCTTGCAACAGGTCACCTACGGACCCTCAAAGAGTTGTTGCAAGAGTTCTTAATGTGCAAAGAGCGTGGCACTCTCTTTACACGAGGCATCGGATTTAACGTCCCCATTCTGACCGGACGTGGCTGCAAATTTGTACATCCCGAACAGCCAAACGAACGCCCCATTTTGACGAGGGTTTTACCGCGGTCGGAGGAAGACCAATGGTGACCATACTTCTATTCCCCAGTCACCCTTGGGGAAATTCCATTTAAATGTTCTTTGTATCTGTCATATTTTCTTCATAAGCAAAAAAGGCATTTTACCCTATTTTTAGTCATGGTGGCTATGTTTCTTGAAAATAAAATACATAATTTATACTATATACTCTGAAACTCATTCAGGTGTTTCAAAGGAGAAGATTTTGTACAGTAAGCAAACTAGATGAACAAATTTTTGAAAAATGTCTTTAAAGGGCAATAACTCCTTAAGGGTCAATTGACAAATTTGGTCATATGAAACTTATTTGTAGATTTTATTTTGCTAAACATGTTGACTGTTTACAGTTTATATTTATTATCAATAATATTCAACATGTTCAAGATAATAACCAAAACCAAAACAGAAAAGTTTCCTTAAAATTACCAATTTAGTGGCAGCAACCCAACAATTGGTTACTAGATTCATCTGAAAATTTCAGGGTTGATAGAACTTATCACTTTTACCCCATGATAGATTTGCTCTAAATGCTTTGGTTTTCAGATACAAGCCAAAACTGCATTTTACCACTATGTTCTATTTTTAGCCATGGTGGCCATATTTTTGATGAAACAGAAAATAAAACATAAACTTTATTTAAGATCCTCTAAGGATCATTCAGCTTAAGTTTGATAGGAATTGGTTCAGCAGTTTCAGAGAAGATGTTTAAAATAGTTTACACCAGACAGACGACAACGACAAACGCCAAGTGATGACAAAAGCTCTGTGAGCTAAAAGAAAAGTAAAATATATGTGACATTTTAAGAACTAAAACAAAAGGAGTGGTACGGGTCTGTCATCAGGACATCTTCATAATCTGGGATTGCTTTGGTTTATGGTAGCTAGCTTTTATTATATGCACAGGAGTTTTTACACAAGGATTCCTGGTCGAGATTACAGTAATAAAAAATTGACAAATACCACACAGGCAAAACAACCCTGATAGTTCATATTGTGCATGTATTTTTTCCTAGTGGTGCATGCAGATCGACTTTTGAATTTGTTTTGTTTGGTATAATAATCCCTTAATGGCTTGTATATATTAGGTTTATGAGTTTTTGCCAAAGAAATATGTAACTAATACCTTTTGTACAAAATTGAATTAAAAGATACCAAGTTCTGATCTTTATGTAGACATATCAACATTATAGAAAGTCAATAAGCTATAACTCAAAATATGGACAATTTTATGTTTAGAGGGTCTATAATTTAGTATGACAACTTCAGACAACTAATATTTGACCTTTTAAAACTATACCAAATCACTACTTTACAATGTTTACCTAAAAAATTCAATTGCCACATATTTTTCAATGTAATTTCATCCCAACTTACTATTTTATCCATAATATTTAAAGAAATAAATTTGGAAGGAGTATGCAAATAATTTGTAAGTTATACACTATCCACACTAAAGACCTTATAGAGAAGAAATAATTGACTAATTTTAATCAAACTTGGCATGAACTAAGATTAGGAATTATAAGACAGTTTACCTAGTTTCATGGCAATAGCATACATGTATACATTAAAGACTATATGGTCATTCTTATGTTTGAACTTTGGGTGTTAATTTTTAACATTTAAGGCTTACAATTTCAACTATCAAGATTTGGGCCTACATAATTTAAATATTGCAAAATATTGCTTTTAAATGACTTTATACAGTGGCGGATCCAGAAATTTTCATAAGTGGGGCCCACTGACTGCCTAAGAGGGGCCCGCTCCGGTCATGCTTCAGTGATTCTCTATATAATCAACCAAATTTTCCCCTCTAAATCCGCCTCTGTTTATATATAATTTTGTATGCCACATGTATATATTTTAATGTAAAGCAGTTGAATACTCATTTGCTGTCTCAAATTTATTTTAATTCTTCAAAAGTCAAATTTATATGAGCCTATGCCTGAAAATAGAGATTTCTAATTAAAGGAGAGGAGGCTAATATAAAATTTTAATTTGTTGATACAAATTTTAATTTGTGAAGTAATTTTTCAATAAATAATTCTTCCATCATGTCCATATATATATATATATATATATAGTCTATATATTTAATGTATAAATTGCAAAAGGAAAAAAGTTACTTATTTATCATACCACATGACATGCATGAGTAAAACAAGGTCCCATTTAAGGCCATGCAAGACCGAAAAATATTTAAGGTCAATATAGGCAGTTTAGTATGATTTCCATTATCACTGAACTAGTAACATATTTGTTTACGGGCCAGCTGAAGGACTCCTCCGGTGCGGGAGTTTCTCGCTGCATTGAAGACCAATTGGTGGCCTTCGGCTGTTGTCTGCTCTATGGTCGGGTTGTTGTCTCTTTGGCAAATTCCCATTTCCATTCTCAATTTTAGTAACACATTTTACATAATATGAAAATGCATACACATAAGCTAGAGGAAATACAAATGTGTTTCTTTTTGGTAATTTGTAGGCCCTGGGCTGGACCAACAAGATTTCTCATGCTGAAATGTCTCGCCTGCTTTAGGTGTGAAGAGTTGTCACACAAATGATACCAAATATTCATATGAATATGTTTTAAGGTCATGTAGTTGTCCAAATAATTATGACGTCTGGCAAGGCTCTTTTTAATGTTTTCTGCGACGCCGTCTGGCAAGTTGATTTGTTAGTGGTGAAAAAGGGGGAGAATTTTAAAGGAATAACCTTGCCTTGTAAGTGCTGAAAATAAATAACCTGGCATAAGATATGATAAAAGGATAAACAAAACTGAAAATAAAAAATTGACAATCCATGACAATCCATCAGCCCAATCTCAATCAGTGAATTAAATTATTGTCTGTTTCCGAATTTTAATTTTTTTCTGTGACGCCGTAGGAAGGAGAAGTGAGGTGACATATACTATATATATCATGCAAATTCAACAGTAATGAGAATACCTTCTTTAGATTTCCATCGTTCACTGCAAATGGATCGCTAATAATAGGGAATGGAACCAATAAATTGATCGGATCCGATATGAAGTTCCCAGTAACGGAGAACCTCCAGTGGCGGATCCAGAGGGGAAGGTCTATTAACAGGACAGATAAAACCAGGACAGTTATTTTCGATACGTTTTCATCTGTAACTTTTGTTTTAACCAACATATTGTTAACATTTAAATTGTATAATAAAGAACAGGGTATTTACTTACATTATTTGTAACAAAATTTAAAATAAAAAATTAATAATATAAAAAAAATCTGCCAGGACAGTTACATTTTAAGAAAAAAATGGCTGAAATTGCCGAGAAAAATTTACTGATAATTGAAATAATTTCTCCAAAACAACTGTCTGGCATAATATTTTTGTGCGGTTATAAAGTTTAAGGAATAATCATTCCAAAAATCTATAATTCAATATTTATTTCGTCTTTTAAAGGTAAAAAATCTGCCAGGACAGTAGCCTATTACGTTAGATATTTTGTTGAAATTAGCTCAAAATCAAAATATAAAGTTAAATATCTTCTTCAAAATGAATGTCTGGTAAGCAAATTTTGGTTCATTGGAAAGTTTAAAATATAAGCTTTAAGAAAATATAAAAAAATATGGACTTTTATTTCATTAACACAAAAAAAATTTGCCAGGACAGTAGCCTTTTGTGTCAGAAATTTTGTTGAAATTCGCTCAAAATCAATGGATAAATTTGAATATTTTCTTCAAAATGCATGTCTGGCATGAAAATTTTGTTCATTGGAAAGTTTGAATTATCAGCTTTATGAAAATATAAAATTTTATGAACTTTTATTTTGTAAACATAAAAAAATCTGCCAGGACAGTAGCCAACTATGTTAAATGTTTGTATAAATGGCGGAAATCAACGTCATTTTTTAATTATAAATGAAATAGTCTCTTTATTACCATTGTCTGGCATACTTTTTTGATATTATTTGGACCAAATCCAAAAATCTATAAATTTATTTTTAATCATTTCTCTAGGTAAAACACATCTGCCAGGACAGTACCTTATTACATTGGAACTAGTGAAGAAATTTGTTTCAAATTTAAAATAATTTTCAAAGAATGATTTTTAAATTTTATTCAAAGTTTGCAGTTTAAGCTTTATCAGTATTAGAATCATCAAAGTGAATATATTTAGAAAATATAATTATTGGTGTGTTCATTAAAACATTATTTACTTTTTTTGTTATGATGATTAATTTGATCTCTTTTCAGTTTATTAAAGGCAGCAGACAGGTCATTGAAAGGGCATGGGCTTATATTTTATTAATTAAAACATTTCATACACATACATATATATAAATCATCATACAATACAATAAAAAAAACACACAAATGTTAAAACTGCAAAATCTTTTTTTTTATATCGGAATAAAATCTTAACAAATTAAGTCCGATAAATTATGTTTTGACAGTAATAAAACTTCAAAGTCACTGATTGGTGTCAAATCCTTCAAAAGGTGTTTATTCACTAATTAGTAATGTGTTTAGAGCACAGGAATGTGTCACCTTCTTTCATCCCCGTACACGAAACGTGTTTCTAAATGTTGCATTTCTTAACTCCTTTCTGCCCTTCACACCCTAACATGTCTTCTACTGAATCACATTTGCCACACTCACAATTACATTCCACCACACTAGTTTTATATTTCGGTTTATCTTTCATGCTAATTTTTTTCTTTGGAAATGGAATAAATCAACCTTTTTCCAAACAAATCACAAGATGTTCTCTAAAAGTTCAGTGTCAAATTCAACATGTATCCCACCTGAAAAACTTGTAAAACAAAATTCTACAGCATTTGCAATTGCGAACAACCCACAATCTATGGAATTAGTTTGTTTCTGAACTTCTGGTATCTTGACCAACAGACGTTTTTTTATCATGTGAATATATTTGTGAAAGTTGTATTTCTGAAGATGTTGTTAGTGGTACATGCTGTCCAATAGATAAACTTCATTTGATTGTTTGGTTAAAGAAGTCACCCAGTGTGAATGCCCTGTATGATGAATTTGTACAGCTTGGCCCTGTGTAGGTGTAAAACTTGTCTCAAAAAGCCATGTTTTAGTTGAATACAGTACACTGGAGCATAACGTGTTCTGGAAACCCTGGATTAATGGAAACTGTTGAAAGAATGTTTTGTGCATAATTAACAATGTCGGAAGTTAAACACTTTCTATCTGAAATTATTTTTTTGTCTACTTGTTTAAGTGTGCCTACTGTATTCTTAATAAATAATTAGAACTTAAAACAATAAATATGTTCTCATAGGTATTCATTACCACACGCTCGTTTACGGTTGACATAACAGAATACACAAATACACAGATTCAATGACTGGTCGTAAAGTTTGGCACACGTGCCAACCAAATATTTAGCTATAGGACGACTGTTGGGCAGATTGTTGAGGTATTAATCTATTATCAAATGAATATTTTTATCTTTTCCTAAAATTTATTGTTCAAACTTTACAACGAATAACAAAAATAATAAAATCTATTCAACTGTCTATTTTACTGTCCTGGCAGATTTTATTTACTTTAAAAATGAAAATTGTTCAATTTCTTTATTTTTATTTTATAATTGGGTCTGTTACTTTACAATAGTAAAAAAACATTATGCCAGACAATCGCAATAAAGAAACTATTTCATTTATAGTTAGAAATTGCGATGTTAGTTTCCGCCATTTACATGTATACAGAAATTTAACGGAGTAGGCCACTGTCCTGGCAGATTATTTTTGTGTTAATGAAATAAAAGTTCATATAATTTTATATTTTCATAAAGCTTATATTCTAAACTTTCCAATGAACTAAAATTTGCTTACCAGACATTCATTTTGAAGAAGATATTTAACTTTATATTTTGATTTTGAGCTAATTTCAACAAAATTTCTAACGTAATAGGCTACTGTCCTGGCAGATTTTTTTACCTTTAAAAATCGAAAAAAATATTAAATTATAGATTTTTAGAATGAATATTTCCTAAACTTTATAATCGTACAAAAATATTATGCCAGACAGTTGTTTTGGAGAAATTGTTTCAATTATAAATAAATTTTTCTCGGCAATTTCAGCCATTTTTTTCTTAAAATGTAACTGTCCTGGCAGATTTTTTTTAACTTAAAAGTTTTTTATTTTAATTTTTTTTACAAATAATGTAATTAAATACCCTGTTCTTTATTACACAATTTAAATTTTAACAATATGTTGAGTAAAACAAAAGTTACAGATGAAAACGTATCGAAAATAACTGTCCTGGTTTTATCTGTCCTGTTTTAGACCTTCCTCCAGAGGGGGCGTAGAGGGCGTAGGCCCCACCCCACTCCTGCCATTTCCCGTGTATTTAATTTTATGCTACAATTCTTTACTTATAAAGATATTTTTCGCTGGTATTTACTGAGTATGTCAAAGTCATGTGATTCGCTATGGTGGAGTTGACCAGTGCGTCGAAAAAACGTCACTCGGTCATTTTGAAATTCAAATTACAGTAACACATTGCTTAGGCTGAGGATGAAAACGATAATACCTTCAAAGCGACACAGGATTGAGCAAGAACGTATTGACTTCTATTTTCACAATTCAACCAAACAGAAAGTATAACTCTATTACACTCTCATGAGAAAAAAAATTCCACAGCAATATTATTTACCTACAAAAACATGTTTGACCCCAAACGCCCCAGCCTATTTTAAAATAACATGATAGCTGAATAATGATCCCCAGTCAGTATATAAGCACTAGATAGATTTAAAGTCTAAGGTAGGAACCATTTGATTTTAGGAGGCAGTCTAAGGTATTTGAGAGAATAAAATGTGACTCTGATTTTGCATTAAACAAAAATCTGGCCGTATCTGGATTGAAAACAATAATCTTGTCCACTTTTTTGCTATTAGAAACGAAAATTTCCAAAAGAATTATTTATCATTAAATGAACATGATGAATAAAAAACGGGCGTATTTTTGGGGGGCCGCGGTTTGCATGTCTGACCGGAATGTCTGTTTCGCCGAACTGATATATTGAATACCTTTTTCGAGACCAGACTGAATCCTGCCTGCTGAGTGTGGCCTTTATGTCTCCATTTGTCGACCGTGATTCATAAATTCGTTGTCATTTCAGACTCATTCGTAGCCTGTGGTTGATTTGGAACCCTCACTTCCCTTAATTTTGTTGGGTGAAACATATCAACCAAACATTTGGATAAAATTGCTTGTTTGTCTTTTTAACTCGTGTCGGTCGTATTGTAAATTTCATCGAATGGTTCGGCGTATTTCTTGTTTACAACAAGAAATCTGTGAGGTTATGCTAACTTAACATACAACAAACGAGAATTTTCCATGTCTTTTTTTACTGACAAATCCTACATCAAATATATCAGTACATAGGTTTGGATCCATACTATCATTTTATGATAGACAATTAATAGGAGAATACAACATAAAAATGTCCAGCCCTTACACTTTACAGCAACTATAAAATATACATGCCCCACGTCAGGAACCGTACGTTTAAAAGTGCATTTTACACTTATTTTATGTTTTTAGCCTAAAAAGGTCCTAAAATATTTTGCCTCGCTCCGCTCGGCAATCTTTAAAAGCTTCGCCCCACCTTTTCCAAATTCCTGGATCCGCCCTTGACCTCTAACTTTGAGGTAATATTATTAGTGTCGGTGGTCTCACAAATGAATCTGAATGTGAATTGCAAGTACATTATTTAGCAGAGAAGAGACAATTGTCAACTTGCGCATTGTTCATTATCTCGCAGTTATTTACGGTTAATTATAGCATTGGATTTGTTTAGTGATTAAATCCTTGATTATAGCTGTATATATCACAAAACAGGTGCTCCTGAAGGTAAACATGTATATACAATGTATAATCAATCCCCTGGGGCACTTCAATACTTAATTGACAGGGGTGCCGCTGTGTTTCTGTTACCCATCCTTTTCATATAATTTAAATTTCAAAATGTATACCTTTTCATATGAAATATTGCGTACGGGTAAAATGTTACCTTTTCCCATATTTTTGTGTGTTTCGTTTGGTGTGTAATGTAACAGGGAATACAAAAGTGCCAAAAGAGATAAAAGTTTTGATAAAACACAGCCGAGAACACCAAGTAAGATGACAGACGAAGTCATGGGAACTTTTGTCCTTATCATATATTTCTGATAGTTTCCCGACCTATTCACACATTTTCAAGCTTGAAGAGATGACTTATTCCAGCGGCACGCCCTATCACCTTGTATATATAGGAAGTGGACCCTCTGAGGACTTTTAAATAAAAATTATATTTATATTCAGTGGCGGATCGAAGGAGGATGGGATCCGGGGGTTGGACTCCCCTTTTTGTGAACGATCAATGCATTTGAATGGAGACATATAGTTGGAACCCCTTTATAATCACTAGATCCGCCCTGATATTGCATGCATGTATATCAAGTCCCGGGTTACTGTTAGCATAACGGATATCCCAGAGAGGGTGGTAAAATGACGAGGAATTATAAGTATACTATTACTGAAAAGGGGAGAGTGCAAGGACGAATGGAATTAAAATTGCCACTTCACGATGATCGAAAAAGTACCTTGCACGTTATTTTCATCATCTTGTCTGAATCACTCTGAATAATGAGCTTCAAGGCGAAGCGCGAAAACAATAAGTCATGTGAAATACCAATGAAAACACGTTGTACAGACAAACCCTTTAAAAATCCCTCAATAAAAATTCATGTTACGTCTTCTTCTTCCAGTAAGCGGTCACCGTCAACTGGTTGACTATCCTGTCACATTTTTGAGTGCGCGCATGAAAACAATTTTAAATTTAAAACAAAACAAAACAAAACTGGTTGAAATGAATTATAGCGAGGAAAAGTAAATTTAATTTAATATCAAAACTAAATATTTGTTATATTTCCTCCTGATTTCTCAAAAACCATAGAATCAATAAATGTATAAATCTTGATTATGAATGTCTGTGTGAGATCCATTTCATGAGACCAATGATTTCTATAAAAATCCTTGATGGGACCCTTTATAAATACAATTTTATATTTTCCCGGAATAGGTAAAAAAATATAATCTTTTGGAAATAATCCGATTTGGTTGAATTATTTCACTTCATAATTATGATAAATCCTTATAGTTCTTAAACTTTTAATCAAAATGAATATTTCATTTTATCTAACGACAAACTTTTTAAATTGTAGTGGCATGGGTCAGTTAACTGATTAGTTGCATGGCTGATTATCATTTTACAGGTGACCCAGTAATTTTCCATATGACAGTAGCGTGTACCCTTGGGGTGTGTATGTATTAGATACAATACAAAGGTAACAAAGAAACAGGCCGGTAACAACCGTTGCCGGATAGTTTTCTGCACGAGTAGTCAGGTCAAGGTCCGAGGCGCTAGCCGAGGACCTTGACCTGACTAAAGTGCAGACAAACTTTAGGTGTCAGACCACCAATTACTCCTCCAATTTAGAACGTATGTAAAAGTAGCCCTACTCTGACACAAAATAGTGCTTTTGATGTCCTTGTTTACTTAAACTAACCAACAAATTTGCAGAAATGAAACTTTTGGTGAAAGAGAAATATATTTAGACCATTTTGAGCCAAAATTTACTTGTCTATGAGTTTGCATTAAAATTGAGGATTAATGCGCTCCATAGTATACTAATTTAAGATTTCAAGAAAACCAGGGGTTATTTTGGAGTACCTCTTTTGAAGGTCAGTTTTTTATTAGAAGGCTTTAAAGGTATGTTGAAAATTGGCATGCAGAAAGCTGATACATGTGCAATTCAGGATATACCTGGTTTCTATGAAGTTAAACTTAAGGTAAAATATTTAGAAAGCTGTGAAAATTGCAAAATTTGGTTGAACAGATAGGGATATTTAATTGGTGGTCTGACACCTTTAAGTGAAATGCAGTGAAACCCCAAAATCAGAAAACGATTGATTTTTTGTCTTAACTGATCAATTGGAAATGATAGTAGCCACATTTCAATCTTTTTGGGCAAAAGTCAGATATTGCAAATTTAGAGCCTTAAACCTGAATTTGTGCTATTTTAGCTTTTCCCACCCTGACAATATGCTTTCATATAAAAATGTCCTAAATTGTTATAAATGGACAGTAAGTTGTTTCTGTGGTGTTAAACATTAAAACATAGGTTGTTTACTACCCCAAAAAAATTGTCATCATGAAGATTTAGTGAAATTATTTGATTTTTACCCCTTATATTATTGCGTCATGCCATGTATTTGGCAGATAACATGGCCTGATGTAAAACTGCATAAACTCACAAAAATCCCATTTATAATCTCAAATGAAAGTTTTATACCTTAAATTTTATTGACTGATAGTAAATAAAACAGTTAAATGACCATGACCACACTTTTGATCAGTTAATAGTCCCATTACTGACACCAGGTGAAAAAAAGGGGGGTCAATATTCCTTAACTCTTCAATACCTTGGATTTTTTACTAGACTCATTGTAAAAATTGTGGAAAGTCTTTAAAGAAATAGAACAAACCAGGAAAAATCAACAAAAACTGATCTTGATATTGAAAGTTTATGTTCCTGTAGTCCAAAATGAAATTTTCAAGTATTTTCTATCAAAGTCATACATTACAGTCAGTTTAAATTGAGCTGTGAAATTTGTAATATAAGTCGCATTATGCTCAGATAGGCTGTTTTAACTACAAATTGACTAAGGATTAAGAATAAATCAAAACAAAGATTTCTGATCAACTTTTTGTCTCTTTAGGTGTCAGACCACCAATTACTCCTCCAATTTAGAACGTATGTAAAAGTAGCCCTACTCTGACACAAAATAGTGCTTTTGATGTCCTTGTTTACTTAAACTAACCAACAAATTTGCAGAAATGAAACTTTTGGTGAAAGAGAAATATATTTAGACCATTTTGAGCCAAAATTTACTTGTCTATGAGTTTGCATTAAAATTGAGGATTAATGCGCTCCATAGTATACTAATTTAAGATTTCAAGAAAACCAGGGTTATTTTTGGAGTACCTCTTTTTGAAGGTCAGTTTTTTTATTAGAAGGCTTTAAAGGTATGTTGAAAATTGGCATGCAGAAAGCTGATACATGTGCAATTCAGGATATACCTGGTTTCTATGAAGTTAAACTTAAGGTAAAATATTTAGAAAGCTGTGAAAATTGCAAAATTTGGTTGAACAGATAGGGATATTTAATTGGTGGTCTGACACCTATACGGCAGGTTGTTTCCGGCCTATTTTTGTTACCTTTGTTTTGTATCTGACTTGTACGACGTTTCAGAAAGGAAGTAGTACATTTGCATTTAGAAGAGGTAGCAAAACTAAACATATTAGAAACTTCAATGGCCATATACCAGTTAATGTAAGTTACAGTTTAAACACATTTTTTTTCACTTCCGTTAAGCCGAGAATTTTTTTTCTAAAAAAATTTCAAGAATTTAATAACTTAATAAAAAAAGAACCATTTCAAGGAAAAGATGAATGTTGTTTACATTTGAGACTTTTTAGAATGCAACTTCGCTAGTAGTAATTTTAAAAAACCAGAGCTACCATTTGATTTTTTATTGTGGAAAACGGAAGGAAAGCGGGGAGGGGGTTAATCCATTTAAAATAAACAGAACTGATATTAAGTGAATGAAATGTTATGAAAAACTGGATTTTGTCTTATTATTTGATATATATATATATATATATATATAGGCATATATTTTGAATTTTTTTTTAATAGTTCATACATATAGGTTTTTTTTATATGTCTCTGATAGTGTTGATCAGGATTTAACACGTGTCACTATATGATCCAATCGCAGCTTACCGTTCAAAATTGATGACATTAGTTGAATGATTTTTCTTCACGATTTGCTGCATATTTGAACATTAATTACATGGACACTTTTTATTTATAGGATCAATCGTGCATTGGTGTGTTGATAGGGATTTTATCTTTTGATAAGTTTTGATTTTTTTATATATATTTCCTGTCTTTTTTATTGAAATATAAACGTTGGTACCAGCATTTCTTTACTTTCAGCATTGTCCAAAATACTATTCATGTCCATATGTTGAAGGAAAAAAAAAACAATTACGGACCGACCATTTAGCTTCAAAAGGGGGTATCTTCTTTTCTGAGTAAGAACATTATTTATTTTTTCAACGCTATCACCCAACTATTTTCATTTTTTTCGAAATTAGACGATTATATACGGAAAATCGGGAATCAGAACATTATTTTGTCATCTGCTTGACCACAATATATTTTTTTCTCATAAAATTGGGTATCAAAATATTTTTTAGAAAAAAGACATACCCCCCTTTTTTTAAGTTAAATGGTCAATGCCTTGGTGTACTGATATGAATAGTAATTTACTGGAATTGTTTGAAATATAGTTATTGATGCTAACGTAAATATTTTAATCAAAAAGACAGGAAATATGTCGGTGAAACAAAAAGTTCAAATCTAATTGAAATTTAAAGTGCCCATGAACTCTCTGATCATGCACGAGTGATTCCATTCATAAAAAGTGTCCGTGTAACAACTAAAAAGTGTCCGTGTATCATCTAAAAAGTGTCCGTGTAACACCCGTTAATGTACTGTTTTTGTATAGCTCTGCTGGGGTAAAGTCGTACAAAACTTATTTGGAATACCTTAATCTTCAGGGGAACATCCTGTCCACGTGTAATACTTCCCACCCGGCACGCAACGTCATTTCAACGTTGAAATGTGGTTGATATTTTGTCATGACGTTGCTTCAACGTTGTTTCAACGTTGTAACAGCAACGTCGAAGTTATGTTGCAGAAAGTATGTTGTTTCAACGTTGAATTTTAGTTGAATTTTAATGTTGAAGTTAGGTTGAAATAAATATGTTGTTTTAACGTTTAATGTTGGTTGATATGTCGACGAGGGAAGTTCGTCGAGAAAAAGATGTAAAAATATTCACCATCAGTTTTAAAGAGGAATCATCATAGTTGTACAACGTTTGTTGTTGCATTAACAAAAGTTCACAAATAAGGATTTTGCTATGTAAATTGTTATCAATGTTGCCTTTTAATTTTTTGTACAATATCTAGTAAAATCAGGAATTTTCCAAAGAAATATGATTAAAGCTCAAACCGACGTCTAACCGGGTCGTTTATTTAAATCATAAAAGTATACAAAATATAAATTATCATTCGTCGAAATATGCTACTAATTAATTTGTTATTATCCGGAAATATTTTAATCACAGATAAGACACAACATGTGAAAGTGCGGCATATACACAACAGATACACGAGGATGGCACTCCCAATAATCTATTGATAATATTATCACGTGACATGATGCTGATTAATGTATGACCGCACGTGTGTGACCGCCTTTTTCAAACGCGGCAGCGATCATGAAGTGTGTAATACAAACACAGTAGATTGTACAATTTTCCTGGACAATTTTAAGGACCACCGTTTTCAGGAAAGAATAATTCATAGATATGTAAGTGATTCCTTATTATTATCCGTTGCTGTATTAATTGTCTTTCAATGCTTGTGTGATGTTAACAATGGGAGATTATAAATGCACAAACGCGTTATATTCTGAAAATCTCGCCATATTGAATGTTTTAGAGATATCATTTCTGACTTCAGTGTGTCCATTGTCTTTTTTGTTGTACGTTCCAAATTTATGACCGCATGTCTATATAAATATGTACTATAATCTGGAAACAGCATACTCAGCCTACATGAATCTACATACAGTTTATTTTAGTTCTTTACTGCTGATTTGTTAAAGACAAGGAACTTTTGCCAAGTAAGATTATCATATCTCCCCCTTTTTTATCTAAAATTTTAATCCGTCATCCATTATCACATTTTTTTAATTATTGTCAACTATGCTCTGAAATTGTTAATGATTTCTTTTATTCTTCAATCGAATTTTACAAATTTAAAATATTGCTTGGCGATGATCGATGTTATTCTTATTTTTGCACAGATATTAGGGACAGAACAGTAACTTAAGAGTTTTAGGAAAAAGGATTTATGATAGAGGCAAGGATTTGTATAGTAATACTATAAAATCCTTGATAGAGGTAGTAGCTGTCAAGGTATGTATTTATTTTTGATTCTTAACATTTTTTATTATCAATAATCAGTATGTATGTTAGATTGCATGTGTTGTTTGTGTGGATACTGTATGCACTTTGTGATTTGTATTGATTTATAAGCTCTATATGGGCCCTTTAATAAGGAATACTAGTAAAGACATTTTATTTGATTTGATTTGTATTTATATTTTTAATGCATATCAAATTTAAAACATAACCTTTGCAATCATTAAGACAGGTGTCATTGTAACAATAGATCCTGGTGCCGGAAATGGTTGGCATTGTTACAATAGATCCTGGTATTCGAGATGGGTGGCGTTGTTACAATAGATCCTGGTGCTGGAAATAGGTGGCATTTTAACAATAGATTCTGGTGCTCGAGATAGGTGGCATTTTAACAATAGATTCTGGTGCTCGAAATATTCGGCATTTGTACAATAGATCCTGGTGCTCGAGATATGTGGCATTTTAACAATAGATCCTGGTGCTCGATATGGGTGGCATTATTACAATAGATCCTGGTGCTCGAGATTGGTGGCATTGTTACAATAGATTCTGGTGCTCGAGATTGGTGGCATTGTTACAATAGATCCTGGTGCTCGAGATAGGTGGCATTTGAACAATAGATCCTGGTGCTCGAGATAGGTGGCATTTTAACAATAGATCCTGGTGCTCGAGATGGGTGGCATTGTTACAATAGATCCTGGTGCTCGAGATGGGTGGCATTGTTACAATAGATCCTGGTGCTCGAAATAGGTGGCATTTGTACAATAGATCCTGGTGCTCGAGATATGTGGCATTTTAACAATAGATCCTGGTGCTTCAGATGAGTGGCATTAATACAATAGATCCTGGTGCTCGAGATTGGTGGCATTGTTACAATAGATCCTGGTGCTCGAGATTGGTGGCATTGTTACAATAGATCCTGGTGCTCGAGATATGTGGCATTTTAACAATGGATCCTGGTGCTCGAGATAGGTGGCATTTAACAATAGATACTGGTGCTCGAGATGGTTGTCATTATTAAAATAGATCCTGATGCTCGAGATGGGTGGCATTGTTACAATAGATCCTGGTGCACGAGATGGGTGGCATTGTTACAATAGATCCTGGTGCTCGAGATGGGTGGCATTGTAACAATAGATCCTGGTGCTCGAAATAGGTGGCATTTGAACAATAGATTGTGGTGCTGGAGATAGGTGGCATTGCTACATTGTACATGTACAGGAGCGAAAATGGTAAAAAAGATCGGCTATTATGAAAACCAGTAAATTATAAAAAACTGGCCGTTATAACATTTTATTTCCTGCCTTTGACGTTCTATGTAATTGTTAACTCATGTTTACAAAATATTATTTGTGTTTTTTTCTTCAGGAAGAGTAATGGATGCCTACACAAAATAACAGAAGCTGAATTAAAGAAGGATTGTGCACCAGAAATGGTTGGAGGAGTTTAGAGACTACAATTTTTTTCACGAAAATATTAAAATGAATTAAGAGATTGTTTGTATTCATTTACCAGATCACCTTTGGCTATATGAGCTTTTGTCATAACTTGACATCTGTTGTACTGTTTTTTCTTCAAATCTTGCTGTTGTCCTCTGTCGTGTCATGTGGCTTCAATATCTTTTGTTGTTACAAAATAATATAGATATAAGAAGATGTGGTATGATTGCCAATGAGACAAATATCCACCAGAGTCCAATTGACGTGGAGGTCACTAAACGGACTTCAACAATAAGCAAACACCACACCGTATACTAGTAATCCGCGATAGAAGACCCGGACATAATAATCCCACAATTCAAACGAGAAAAACAACCGCCTTATTTTGTAACGACAAACACATATGACAGATGAACCAACAACAAGCAACGAAATGCTTATTTCAACATGAAACAATGTTGTTGCAATATTAGGGTGACGTTGTTTCAATGTTAAGTTTCAACCTATATTCAATCAAAATCAACGTTGATGCAATGTTGAAAATATAACGTTGTTTCAACGTCAGATATTCAACGTTGTGTCAACTTTCAAAACCAACTGTTAATTCAACGTCTTTTCAACGTTACAAATCAACGTTGATTCAACGTTGTTTTAACGTTGAAATGCCGGCTGGGTTAGTATATATTGCAAATGATGACATTAAACAAATTTTCATTTAGCATCGGTATCCATTTCATGTTCAATCACTCAAAATTTTCACAAAAGATAATATAATAAAATCATTAAGAAGAAGTTTCAAAAAAAAAAAAAAACACTAGCAAATAAACTTCGCATTGAGTAAACGGGGATTTGTGTTTTAAAGGTCTTATTTCCAGTGGACATATTTCAAACTAGATAACTAGACTTAGATAACTTTAACTATTTATATAGGACAATTTAAAAAAATCGATCTGATACACGTACCTATAAAGAACAAAATTTTGAACAGCCTCACATATATGACCTTGTTCGGTGTGAGCCAAGGCTCCGTGTTGAAGGCCGTACATTGACCTATAATGGTTTACTTTTATAAATTGTTATTTGGATGGAGAGTTGTCTCATTGGCACTCACACCACATCTTCCTATATCTAATTATCATTGGTAATATACCATATTTGTATCACTTATTGCTGAACGTGTAACCAAATTAAAACGTTTTAGAGATATTTTTAATCCCAAAATAGAGAACGGGTATATATAGATTAAAGTCCAGATGAGAAGATTAACTTTCTTTTCTACCGCAGTAAATATATTAACAAGGATTAAGAATATTAATAAATTATTAAATTCATCAATTTATTAAAACTGAACATATGAACCAAATAACGAAACAAATAAAGGGAAATTGGCCATACATTTTTGGTAAGTGGACAACTAGTCAAGGATAATTTGTTTATAATTGTTCAAATATATAAGAAAAAGTTCTTAAAAGATTCAATATTTATTAATTTTTTTTTTCAGTTTAGGAAATTGTTTATTAGCCATGAAGCCATTTATGTACCTGCCATTTTAAGTAATTGTTTTCTTAACAATTAATTAATCATTATTGATCTTTAAGAATACATTTTTAACTAAATCACTTTATTTATAGTAGTTCCAGAAAAAAATATATTTTAGATAACTGTTTCCTTTATATTCAATGGAACAAGAAGCGAATTCGTTAGCGAACTAGAGTAACTATAGAAAAAGCGTCGTTACAGGTCTTCTTCTGGCCGGCAACAAAACCTTACTTAGCAGTATAGAGGGACGTCCATTGGGCTGTGCTCAGCCACGTCCGAATGGGGACGTTGAATCGGATGCCTAGCTCGAGAGTGCAATACCACATGAAGAACCCTTGCAACAACTCTTCGAGTGGACCGTAAGTAGCCTGGTATTAGGCCATTTTCTGTCCCTCCTTTTCAGTGGTAGTCGAAAATTTTCCGACCGTATCACGGCCGGTCTCAATAACAAGACCTGTATCTATCGTATTTATTGTTAATTTTGTTAATTTGTTTTCGTCCTGAGCATACATTAAATATTTTCCACTGGACATTAATCAACCAAAACTCAGTATTTTACAATAGGAATGAATATCTCCCACTTTCACTTGTCTCTTGAAGCATCAATATTGAATTTCTTCCATCCCCTTTTATAAGATTACATTGTGACGTGTTTTTTTTTAATTTTACGAAAGACCAACACATCGATTTTATCACCAAATTTGTCTTTGCTGGGGTTAACACTAAAACGTACAACAAAACGTAACGATTGAAAATTCACAGTTCAGTTTTTAGATATTTTATGACTTTGGAAACTATTTACAAATTAATTTTCAAAATGTCGAAATTTTTTTCTTGAACCATGAATTATAGAAACGAATTTGTAAACAAAAGTTATTCTTAAATATTAATAATGATCAATGATTGTATTTTAGAAAAAATCCGCCATAGTAGTTTGTTAATTTACTGGCTCCATGGTGTAAAAATGTCCCTTTCTTTTACAATTAACTGATTAAAAATATGAAGCCTTTACTGTAAAATGAATCTATTTAATAAAAATAATTTCGTCCAGATTTTCTCTTATAACCTTTCAACAAACTAATTTATTCGAACTATAATTGTCCTAATTGTATGACTTGCTGTCCGTTTACCAATATTTATACTTTGTGAAGAGTTTTCATATCCATTGATCATTAACGTCATGTTTTGCGAATACTTATAATGAGGTAATTATTATAGCCAGTTATAGCTAACAATTTATCTAAAGAAAACGAGATGCTATGTTCAAATTCTGAGATATGAATCTAGTTCTTTAAAAAGAATTTCTCAACATCAAATTCTACACTTTCATTTTTCTGGGTCTTTTGTCTCCGCTTCGAAGCCGCCATCCCGTACCAAACATAATCTATAATTCACACGATGTTGGGTTTGGCAATATACAATCAAAGTAAGCAATATACAACAGGCAGTAGATCTGAATTTGTACATTGGTATTTTGGATTTTACCTGATTAGGACGTGTCTCGTTGAATTTTCTAATAAACTTACACACATAATCTGACTTTTAATCGTAAGGTTATGAGATCTATAAGAACATAGAGCTATAGGCCTAGTTGCATGCAAATCTTTACAAATTATATATTTTTGTATGCTATAGTTGTTTTGTTTTATAACTATTTGTCATTTGGTCGTTTGTTTTTTTTTTAGTTTTTGACATGGCGTTGACGCGAGTTTCATACATTATGTATCTTTTGTGCTGCATCTTAACATTTATTTACAAGCATGCTGCATGTTTACACATTCATCACTATACCGCATCTAAATATAGCGTTCTTGTAAAAAGATAAGGAGATGTAGTCGAGGATGTAGTATGATTGGTGATGAGACAACTATCAACCAGAATTTAAAATACCTGGTATAAGGAGATGTAGTCGAGGATGTAGTATGATTGGTGATGAGACAACTATCAACCAGAATTTAAAATACCTGGTATAAGGAGATGTAGTCGAGGATGTAGTATGATTGGTGATGAGACAACTATCAACCAGAATTTAAAATACCTGGTATAAGCGACAGTGACTAACTTACTTTCTTTAGTTAGTTAGAGTGATCGTAAATTAATCAGATAAGCTGGAGGAGGGGCGGGGCTTCATATTTAAAGAAAAGAAATTAGCATTAGCTTTTTTTATAAATATATAATAAATTCACAGTAACAGACATAGATACGATAAAATAAGCTCGTGAAAGCTCTGTAAGATCCCGGCACTTTTAACTGTTTTATAACGCGTGCAAAAAGGCAGCACCGGGTTTATGACTGTGAACCTCCGGGGGGGGGCACTTCAATACTTAATTGATAGGGTGTCGCTGGGGTTCTGTTCGGGTTTCAACATTGATAGTAAAAAATATCCGATAAAAACGTTGAATGTAAACTGGGACTATTATACTAACTAGTATAATAGTCCCAGATGTAAATGATATGTAACTCCGAAGTCATATATTATAGGACTACTGTTACCCCACCCTTTTCATATAATTTAGATCTCAAAATTGTAACCTTTTCACATATTGGTTAGGTTTCGTGGGGTGTGTTGGAAAAGTGGAATATTTAAGGCTAAGATTCTGTGTGTAATGTTTACCTTCGGCGAGACTTTCGGCTATGAATAAATGACAGGGCTTTTCATATACAAGTAAGTGGAACTTTATCAACCTCATCATAAATATTTCTGATAGTTTTCCCACCTATTCCCATATTTTCAAGCTGGAAAAAGTAATCTATCCCCTCCCGGAGCTGTGACCAGGGCTTCATTTGACAAATTATCATCTTTCGATTAAATATGGTGGTAATTTAAGTTATAAAAAGAAGATGTGGTATGATTGCCAATGAGACAACTGTCCACAAGGGACCAAAATGACACAGAAATTAACAACTATAGGTCACCGTACGGCCTTCAACAATGAGCAAAGCCCATACCGCATAGTCAGCTATAAAAGGCCCCGAAATGACAATGTAAAACAATTCAAACGAGAAAACTAACGGCCTTATTTATGTACAAAAATGAACGAAAACAAATATGTAACACATAAACAAACGACAACCACTGAATTACAGGCTCCTGACTTGGGACAGGCACATACAGGCACATGACTACTAAATTTTATAAGTGATCTAAAATGTTTCATGCCTTAACGAGTATTTTCACTTGTACGTTTTTGTGTGAAATGAGTCTAAAAGTATATACATGTATATCAGGATACCAGTGGCGGATCCAGAAATTTTCATAAGGGGGCCCACTGACTGCCTAAGAGGGGCCCGCTCCAGTTATGCTTCAGTGATTCCCTAAATAATCAACCAAATTTTTCCCACAAAAGGGGGGGCGGGCCCCCTTGAAAACCCTCTAAATCCGCCTCTGGATACCGACAGCATAGTAAAATATTTACGTCCCTATCAGTCGCGGCTCATTTTGGTCTTTTAAGCAAGTTTCCTTCCCCTGCATTACTTGGTCGCTTTTGTAAAAATATACAGCACAACAACAACAGCACTCGACGTCAGTATTGTACCAAAAATGAAAATTATTCAAAAGAAGACTCAGAAAATTCAAATATTGGTATGCACACACACTAACATGTCACCACAGATATGATCTTTTGTTATATAATGCGCCAAAATCGTTTCTTCCGCAGGACAACTAAAATTTATACTTGAGTGATGGGTCAAAGCACCTTTTTCGAGTCATAGGTCGATGTAGATGGTGGGAAAACCCACCATATCAATATTTCCCGAAATGAGTAACTATCCTGTAAAGGTTTTTAATACACATTTTATATTGGAAAGGCACATATTCATGAAAAATCAACAAATGATCCGAAAGTCGCTAAGATGAATAGTCCATGGTCTCCACAAACAGTAGTGATGTTGCTTCGCTAAGCTATAGATAACCCTGGGACCATCAACAATGAGCAAAATTCACACCATATAGAAAGCTGTAAAAATAATAGAAGGCCTCGAAATGACAAATGTAAAACAAATCAACATGAAGCCTAACATTTATAATAGAATTCAAAATATAATTGAGATTGGAAATGGGAATGTGTTAAAGAGACAACAACCTGACCAAAGAGCAGATAACAGCTTAAGTTCACCCATGGGTCTCCACTGCGGCAAGAAAATCCGCACATGGAGGCGTGCTTCAGCTGGCCCGCCCCTAAACAAAAATGTATACTAGTTCAATGATAATGGACGTCATACTAAACTCTGAAATATATAAAAGAAATTAAGAATCATACATTACAAGACTAACAAAGGCCATAGGCTCCTGACTTGGGACTGGCGCAAAAATGCGGTGCAAAAATAGATATAAGAAGATGTGGTATGAGTGCCAATGAGACAACTCTCCATCCAAGTCAAAATTTATAAATGTAAACCATTATAGGTCAAAGTACGGTCTTCAACACGGAGCCTAGGCTCACACCGAACAGTAAGCTATAAAGGGCCCCAAAAATTACTAGTGTAAAACCATTCAAACGGGAAAACCAACGGTCTAATCTATATAAAATGAGAAACGAGAAAACTTATGAACCACATCAACAAACGACAACTACTGAACATCAGATTCCTGACTTAGGACAGGTGCAAACAAATGCAGCGGGTTTAAACGTTTTATGGTACAAAAAGCCTATATACTGAAAATTTCAGAAATTATTGCATGCATTTATTAATATTGCGATTTTAGACATGCCCAAAGATGCGAGATGATTTATATAATTGTAATTTAAGAAAAATAAGAGGTGTCTCTGCTATACATGATATATGACAAAATTTTAATCAAGTATTTAAAAATTATGTTTAGTACTCTATGATTTTGGGTATTTAAGAATTAATATAGTGGATCAGGATCTGCTAACTTTCACTGACTGACTGATCACATGAATTCAACACTAGTTTTTGGTGATGTTGGTGTTGCTTAGTCTTAAGTTTTTAATCTTAGTGTTGTTTTGTTTTTTCTGCATCTTATGTTTTGCCTTGGCATTATCAGTTTCTCATTGTCTTATCTTTGTAATGTTAAATAATAAGAGAGAATAGACAAAACATATGTGAAATTTTAATTCAAGCAAACCATATAAAATTGAGAATGGAAATGGGGAATGTGTCAAAGAGACAACAACCCGACCATAGAGCAGACAACAGCGAAGGCCACCAATGGGTCTTCAATGCAGCGAGAAACTCCGATAGTCTTGAATTTTATCAATGTGATTAAAATACATTAATCACAAAATGTTGATAATACTTTGGTGAATTATCTATTGATATAAGCTCCTTTTCAATTTTCAAAGATTTTAGATTTAACAATTCCAAGTCAAGGATTTAATCATAAAACGGGGATTTTCCAGTATTGTGACTATTACTCAATAATGCAATTTTCGTGAAACTTGGTGAATTGTTTTATATATTAACATAATCATGAATTTCCTTTCAATTTTTATAAAATTCTGATTTAAGACTAGTCTTTGGATAGTAACTCAAGAACGCTTTCACCAATTTTTATGAAACTTTGGTGAATTGTTTTATATATTGACATAAACTCGCTTTTCATTTTTATGACCCATAGTGGAAGGGGCATTAAGTTTAACCCTTGACCGGCTGTCTGTCTGTCTGTCCCAAAGTTGGTTTTTGTTCTCTAACTATAGTTTGCCTCAACCAAATGTTATAAAACTTTTACAAAAGCTTATTACCACAATACTCAGATCAAGTGTGAATTTTGGTGGTGTCAGTGTTACTGTTCTAGAGTTATGCCCTTTACAATTGGAAAAATTACAGTTATGTAACTAGATATAGGAAGATGTGGTATGAGTGCCAATGAGACAACTCTCCATCCAATATTTGCGCAGTGCTCAGAGTGTTTCAAGTTGATCATTAAAATTCATTTAAAGCTAAAGACCAGCTAAAAGGGCAACAAGCTTATAAGGCACTCATGGTACAGCTTTTATTAAACACGCATTAATATACATTCAACAGCAAAATAATTATTGATGCAAGATGTCATTGAATAATATTTTTACTCTTTTATGTGTAGGACAAGAACTTAAGAAGATACAAAGAAATTATAAACAGCAGAAATGATAGGCAATTTAAAATTTGCAGAAATCAACTAAACTTAAATGGTAAGGTCACTTTTATAAAAGTTATTGCCCTTGAAAGATGATTATTATAATAAACAGCTGTGCCATGAGCGCATGATACGCCCGTCGTCTTGTGTGTGAATTTTATGCAATAAGCATAAATAGTTTCTGACATACGGCGTGACATGCGAAAACCCCTTTTTTTACAAAACTCAATATCTCTAAAATAAAATTTTGAATCAAAACCAAAAGTATACAGATCTTTAGATTAATATAACTAAGAAGTGTGTAAAATTTTAAGCAATAATCATAAATCGTTTTTGAGATACAGCGACATGTGAAAACCCTCCTTTAAAAAAAAAATCAATATCTCAAAATAAAATTTTGAATCAAAACCAAAAGCAGGGTTCGACACTAACGCTAGCCCGCTAGCCCGAGACTAGTAACTTTTGTGTCGGGCTAGGAAAGTCCATGGCGGTAGCCGAAGGGCTAGTAAATTATTTGTCATTGAACATCAAAACTGTTGTACTTGTACTTTCAGCAAAGTACAGTACTAAACCCATGTCAAATCTGACAACTTCGTCGAAAATTGTCCACACTGGTTCTACTACCCATTTGTTTAGCATTGGCGGGTAACATTTCTACCGAAAACCAGTCACTATAATAAACTGTCAACTCGCCTTTGATTACTCGGACCGTATTATACGATTACTCGCCCTGTATAGTAAGAATGCATGTAGTTGCCAGATAACCCATTCTGTAATAAATATTCATTTGACTGCAATTACAGGCATTTAATGTTAGTTTTATCTTATTTTCAATCATTATGCATCCTCAGGGTTTACCCATTCCCATTTATTTACATTGTCTCACATGGTTGAACAAGTCAAACATCGTATGACCAAGTTTCATCAAGTTGAAAATTAAAATTATATGCAAATTATTCTATAAATGTAAATGCTTAACTGTACCTTAAATTGAATATCTATATCCAAATTAAATTAATAAAAGCAGTTATCCTGCAAACAAATCATGGTCACATGCAAAATTTGTGTTTACATTTGTTGGAAGCCATGTGCTTTTTGGCGGAAAATATGGGAAATCCTAAATTAGTAACTACACAGTAATTGGTTATTTTAGCTAGCAAAGAATTAAAATCTAATAAACAGCTGAGATGCAAGTGCTTTTACATTTATTTAAATAATGCATCAAGTAACGATCAAAATAAGTCATACAGATTCTTAATAAAGATGATTAGAAAATGAAAAAAAAAATTCTTGTACATTTTACTAGCAAACCATTGAAATTTTATGAAACAAAACATGTTCAAAACCCTCTGGAAATGCTCCAGAACACAGGATTTTGCTTCATTTTTCTAAAATTTTCTGGGGATGCCCCAGACCCTCCTAGAAAGGGTTAGTGAATTTGTACCAGGGCTAGTAAAGGAAAATTTAACTAGCCCTGCAGGCTAGTACATGAATTTAGTTAGTGTCAAACCCTGAAAAGTATACAGATCTTTAGATTAATATAACTAAGAAGTGTGTAAAATTTTAAGCAATAATCATAAATCGCTTTTGAGATACGGCGCGACATGTGAAAAACCTCTCCCCCTTTTTTTACAAAATACTCAATAACTCAAAAATAAAATTTTGAATCATCACCAAAAAGTATACAGATCTTAAGGTTAATATAACTAAGAAGTGTGTAAAGTTTTAAGCAATAATCATAAACTGTTTTTGAGATACGGCGCAACATGTGAAAACCCTCCCCCTTTTTTAACAAAATACTCAATATCTCTAAAATAAAATTTTGAATCATCACCAAAAGTATACAGATCCTAAGATTAATATAACTCAGAAGTGTGTAAAATTTTAAGCAATAATCATAAATCGTTTTTGAGATACGGCGCGACATGTGAAAAACCCCTCCCCCTTTTTTAACAAAATACTCAATATCTCTAAAATAAAATTTTGAATCATCACCAAAAAGTATACAGATCTTAAGATTAATATAACTAAGAAATGTGTAAAGTTTTAAGCAATAATCATAAATTGTTTTTGAGATACGGCGCGACATGTGAAAAAAAACACACACCTGTTTTAGTTACTAAGTCCGGTAACTCAAAAGTTTTAATCTTATTTTCACCAAAAGTATACAGATGGTTTGACCATCATAAGAAACAACTATGTTAAGTTTCATGAAATTTGGATAAGTCATTCTCAAGTTACGGTGCGACATGTTTACGCCGGACAGACAGACAGACGGACACGGACATTTGTATACCATAATACGTCCGTGAAAATTGATGGGCGATAAAAATAAAAGATGTGGTATTTTAAATAGGAAAACTTTTGATCATGTCTCTAAGAAAGCAATTATAGGCCAGTGACAGCCTTCAATAATGAGAAAATCCATACCCTATAGTAAAGGTAGTCAGCTATAAACATGATAAAAGGCCCTCAGATGAAAAATTTAAACAATCCCAACTGTAAAACAATTGCCTAGTTTATAACAAAACAAAGTACAAAAATAAATATGGCAGATATGAAATAACAACAACCACTAAATTTTAGTGTCAGACTAAACTACAGGCTCGAAACTTGGGACAGGCACAATAAGAATATGGCAAGGTTATATTAAAATAAGAAGATGTGGCATGATTGCCAATAAGACAAATCTTCACCAGACAACAAATGACATAAATTTCCTGCAAAAAAAAAAAAAAAACACCGACCGGACTAAGCAGGAAATTTATACATTTCCTTAATCGAAAAGACACAAAGATCTGTTAGTACTCACAATTACCTACAGCTAGTTAAAATCAATAACAACTAATACATGTAATAAAAAACAGGTTTGTGAGCACTCAACCCTACTCTAACTTTGGAGTGGTTAAACAGCTCAACATATAAAGAACAAACTGTAAAATTACAGTTGCAATTGCCTCAACTGAAAAGACTGATAAAATGCACAAAATCAACTAATATAAAACCATAGACAAAATCACTGAATTAAGAGAACTCACAAATAAGAAAGGAAATATTCTTTATTGTTCATAAACATGACAAAATAAGCTTTTTATTGCTGTTTCTCTCCATTTATAACATTTTATTTATTTTTTGTGTATTTATAGGTCAGACATCTTGGTTTTCATGATCAATAGGTCAATACTGAAGATGAAACTAAAAG
Organism: Mytilus coruscus; assembly: GCA_017311375.1. Lineage (NCBI taxonomy): Eukaryota > Metazoa > Mollusca > Bivalvia > Mytilida > Mytilidae > Mytilus > Mytilus coruscus. The sequence goes on from JAASAO010001941.1 coordinate 123,312, forward strand.
TTGATATTTATCTACATGGTGCGCCAATTGGATTAATTGGATTAATGTGAAATGGAATGTGCTTTCCTGCAAAATGAAATAGGAAATTTCATCATAATCAAATGATAATGGCTATAAACAGAATGGAGTTCTATCATAGATGCACAAAACACAATTGTATAAATGCAACAACATATTATATATATTCACGGAAAGAAGGAGAAATGTAGAAAAATTAGTATTTTGTTGTTGAAAGGAACACAAGCTTTATCCACTCATTTCCATCGCCCCTCATATCAATTATACCGAAGAAGATCTTTTAAGAACAAATTGCAAAATGTTTTCTAAGAATTGAAGGAAAATGTTTAATGGAATAATTTATGCACTGAACTCTTATGTAGTGGACTGAATAACTGTACACAGCAGCTGAAACAGAAGAAAATTTAAATTAACAAAAAAGTGTGCAAATGTGAAAGCATTCTTAAGAACACCACAAATGGTTTTACATTCAAATTAGTTGCTTACTAATGTATTGCATTGAAACAATAACAAAGAAAACAAAATACTTTGCTACAAAAATATTTTATAAATCAAAGTTAAAGTCATATATGTATAACAATACATAGACCTAAACAGTCAGACTGTATTGGTTTTGTATGTCATGATAATTTTGAGTCAAAATTTATTAAAGTTTTAAATATCATTTGTATCATTTATTTAGTCATGTAAAATTATGTTCAAACTGTTTGTATAGTGAGAAATTTTCAATGAGTAAAATAGGGAAAATATTTCCTTTGGGAAATTTAATGTACAGAAATTTCCTTAGAGGAAATTTGGAGAACAATGTTTTCCTTAGAGGAAATTTGTAGTTTTGAATTTTCCTCAAGGAAAAGTGTTTGTCAAACATTTCCTCAAAGGAAATTGTAGTTGAAAAATTTCCTTAAAGGAAAATTTGAAGCATAAATTTCCTCACAGGAAAAAGTATTTCCTCAAAGGAAAATTTGAAGCCCCAAATTTCCTCAGAGGAAATAGAATTTCCTCAAAGGAAAATTTGAAGTCACAAATTTCCTCAGAGGAAATAGAATTTCCTCAAAGGAAATATTTATGCAGCAAATTCCTAAGGAAATCTTTTTCCTTGAGGAAAAATAATTTCCTTGAGGAAAAATGTTTTTCCTTTAGGAAATTTGATTTTCCTTGAGGAAAACTACTTTTCCTCTGAGGAAATTGTTGAAAAAGGCATAACTTTTCAACAGTGGTGCTAGAGCCAAAACATTTTAGGACAAATATCAGGGAACCAATACCAACCAAGTTATCAACTTCATTTTGACTTCACTCCAAAACTAAGGTGACAACTTTTGCACTCAGTGGAATTGCAAACTTGTCCCGAGACTGTTTGTTCATCCTATTTCGACTCTTAAAATTCAAGAGTCTATCCTAAATTGAGGTAAATTATATGGCCTTCCAAATACTGTTTCGATCCCTAACATCACTGAAGAGACATTAATTGTCGAAATCCGGATATGGTGTAAAAAATTTAGCACCTCATGTTTGTGGTTAACATGTACCATCTTTGCCGCAAGTTTATTGTTTTCTGTTTGTTATTTAATTAATATAATTTCCATTTTGTTACATCGTGTGATCAATTTATTTGGCAATCGCCAATGGCAGTTAGCAGGGTTTAAGAACATGAGTTGTTCGACCTGTTAGTCAAATGCGTTTTGTTAAAATATACTTTTTCACTCTTTTGGTCTTTTGGAAAATGTTGTTTGTGCTGTTTTAGACCCTTCTACAACGACATTTGTTTTACATGCACACGTATAAAATTGCGGTTTTACCCAATCATAGGTTTGAACGTTGTTTTCAATTTAGACTTGTTTATATTTATTTCGTTTGGGCTTGTATTATATTTTCCTCCGGTTTATATAATCCGTTCATCCTATTTCGACTCTTTAAAATTCAAGAGTCTATCCTAAATTGAGGTAAATTATATGGCCTTCCAAATACTGTTTCGATCCCTAACATCACTGAAGACACATTAATTGTCGACATCCGGATATGGTGTAAAAAATTTATCACCTCATGTTTGTGGTTTACCATCTTTGCCGCAAGTTTATTGTTTTCTGTTTGTTATTTAATTAATATAAGATCCATTTTGTTACATCGTGTGATCAATTTATTTGCCAATCGCCAATGGCAGTTAGCAGGGTTTAAGAACATGAGTTGTTCGACCTGTTAGTCAAATGCGTTTTGTTAAAATATACTTTTTCACTCTTTTGGTCTTTTGGAAAATGTTGTTTGTGCTGTATTAAGACCCTTCTACAACGAAATTTGTTTTACATGCACACGTATGAAAATTGCGGTTTTTATCCAACGCAATCATAGGTTTGAACGTTGTTTTCAATTTAGACTTGTTTATATTTATTTCGTTTGGGCTTGTATTGTATTTTCCTCTGGTTTATATAATCCGTTCATCCTATTTCGACTCTTTAAAATTCAAGAGTCTATCCTAAATTGAGGTAAATTATATGGCCTTCCAAATACTGTTTCGATCCCTAACATCACTGAAGAGACATTAATTGTCGAAATCCGGATATGGTGTAAAAAATTTAGCACCTCATGTTTGTGGTTAACATGTACCATCTTTGCCGCAAGTTTATTGTTTTCTGTTTGTTATTTAATTAATATAAGATCCATTTTGTTACATCGTGTGATAAATTTATTTGCCAATCGCCAATGGCAGTTAGCAGGGTTTAAGAACATCAGTTGTTCGACCTGTTAGTCAAATGTGTTTTGTTAAAATATACTTTTCACTCTTTTGGTCTTTTGGAAAATGTTGTTTGTGCTGTATTTAGATCCTTCTGCAACGAAATTTGTTTTACATGCACACGTATAAAATTGCGGTTTTATCCAACGGTTTTTATCCAACGCAATCATAAGTTTGAACGTTGTTTTCAATTTAGACTTGTTTATATTTATTTCGTTTGGGCTTGTATTATATTTTCCCACCGGTTTATATAATCCGTTCATCCTATTTCGACTCTTAAAAATTCAAGAGTCTATCCTAAATTGAGGTAAATTATATGGCCTTCCAAATACTGTTTCGATCCCTAACATCACTGAAGAGACATTAATTGTCGAAATCCGGATATGGTGTAAAAAATTTAGCACCTCATGTTTGTGGTTAACATGTACCATCTTTGCCGCAAGTTTATTGTTTTCTGTTTGTTATTTAATTAATATAAGATCCATTTTGTTACATCGTGTGATCAATTTATTTGCCAATCGCCAATGGCAGCTAGCAGGGTTTAAGAACATCAGTTGTTCGACCTGTTAGTCAAATGCGTTTTGTTAAAATATACTTTTCACTCTTTTGGTCTTTTGGAAAATGTTGTTTGTGCTGTATTTAGACCCTTCTACAACGACATTTGTTTTACATGCACACGACACGTATAAAATTGCGGTTTTATCCAACGCAATCATAGGTTTGAACGTTGTTTTCAATTTAGACTTGTTTATATTTATTTCGTTTGGGCTTGTATTATATTTTCCTCCGGTTTATATAATCCGTTCATCCTATTTCGACTCTTTAAAATTCAAGAGTCTATCCTAAATTGAGGTAAATTATATGGCCTTCCAAATACTGTTTCGATCCCTAACATCACTGAAGAGACATTAATTGTCGACATCCGGATATGGTGTAAAAAATTTAGCACCTCATGTTTGTGGTTAACCATCTTTGCTGCAAGTTTATTGTTTTCTGTTTGTTATTTAATTAATATAAGATCCATTTTGTTACATCGTGTGATCAATTTATTTGGCAATCGCCAATGGCAGTTAGCAGGGTTTAAGAACATGAGTTGTTCGACCTGTTAGTCAAATGCGTTTTGTTAAAATATACTTTTCACTCTTTTGGTCTTTTGGAAAATGTTGTTTGCGCTGTATTTAGACCCTTCTACAACGAAATTTGTTTTACATGCACACGTATAAAATTGCGGTTTTATCCAACGCAATCATAGGTTTGAACGTTGTTTTCAATTTAGACTTGTTTATATTTATTTCGTTTGGGCTTGTATTATATTTTTTAATACTGTTTCGATCCCTAACATCACTGAAGAGACATTAATTGTCGAAATCCGGATATGGTGTAAAAAATTAGCACCTCAAGTTTGTGGTTTACCATCTTTGCCGCAAGTTTATTGTTTTCTGTTTGTTATTTAATTAATATAATTTCCATTTTGTTACATCGTGTGATCAATTTATTTGGCAATCGCCAATGGCAGTTAGCAGGGTTTGAGAACAACAATTGTTCGACCTGTTAGTCAAATGCGTTTTGTTAAAATATACTTTTCACTCTTTTGGTCTTTTGGAAAATGTTGTTTGTGCTGTTTTAGACCCTTCTACAACGACATTTGTTTTACATGCACACGTATAAAATTGCGGTTTTACCCAATCATAGGTTTGAACGTTGTTTTCAATTTAGACTTGTTTATATTTATTTCGTTTGGGCTTGTATTATATTTTCCCTCCGGTTTATATAATCCGTTCATCCTATTTCGACTCTTTAAAATTCAAGAGTCTATCCTAAATTGAGGTAAATTATATGGCCTTCCAAATACTGTTTCGATCCCTAACATCACTGAAGACACATTAATTGTCGACATCCGGATATGGTGTAAAAAATTTATCACCTCATGTTTGTGGTTTACCATCTTTGCCGCAAGTTTATTGTTTTCTGTTTGTTATTTAATTAATATAAGATCCATTTTGTTACATCGTGTGATCAATTTATTTGGCAATCGCCAATGGCAGTTAGCAGGGTTTAAGAACATCAGTTGTTCGACCTGTTAGTCAAATGCGTTTTGTTAAAATATACTTTTTCACTCTTTTGGTCTTTTGGAAAATGTTGTTTGTGCTGTATTAAGACCCTTCTACAACGAAATTTGTTTTACATGCACACGTATGAAAATTGCGGTTTTTATCCAACGCAATCATAGGTTTGAACGTTGTTTTCAATTTAGACTTGTTTATATTTATTTCGTTTGGGCTTGTATTATATTTTCCCTCCGGTTTATATAATCCGTTCATCCTATTTCGACTCTTTAAAATTCAAGAGTCTATCCTAAATTGAGGTAAATTATATGGTCTTCCAAATACTGTTTCGATCCCTAACATCACTGAAGAGACATTAATTGTCGAAATCCGGATATGGTGTAAAAAATTTAGCACCTCATGTTTGTGGTTTACCATCTTTGCCGCAAGTTTATTGTTTTCTGTTTGTTATTTAATTAATATAAGATCCATTTTGTTACATCGTGTGATCAATTTATTTGGCAATCGCCAATGGCAGTTAGCAGGGTTTAAGAACATCAGTTGTTCGACCTGTTAGTCAAATGCGTTTTGTTAAAATATACTTTTTCACTCTTTTGGTCTTTTGGAAAATGTTGTTTGTGCTGTATTTAGACCCTTCTACAACGAAATTTGTTTTACATGCACACGTATAAAAATTGCGGTTTTTATCCAACGCAATCATAGGTTTGAACGTTGTTTTCAATTTAGACTTGTTTATATTTATTTCGTTTGGGCTTGTATTATATTTTCCCTCCGGTTTATATAATCCGTTCATCCTATTTCGACTCTTTAAAATTCAAGAGTCTATCCTAAATTGAGGTAAATTATATGGCCTTCCAAATACTGTTTCGATCCCTAACATCACTGAAGAGACATTAATTGTCGAAATCCGGATATGGTGTAAAAAAAATTTAGCACCTCATGTTTGTGGTTTACCATCTTTGACCCTCCGGTTAATATAATCCGTTCATCCTATTTCGACTCTTTAAAATTCAAGAGTCTATCCTAAATTGAGGTAAATTATATGGCCTTCCAAATACTGTTTCGATCCCTAACATCACTGAAGAGACATTAATTGTCGACATCCGGATATGGTGTAAAAAATTTAGCACCTCATGTTTGTGGTTTACCATCTTTGCCGCAAGTTTTTGTTTTTGTTTGTTATTTAATTAATATAAGATCCATTTTGTTACATCGTGTGATCAATTTATTTGGCAATCGCCAATGGCAGTTAGCAGGGTTTAACAACATCAGTTGTTCGACCTGTTAGTCAAATGCGTTTTGTTAAAATATACTTTTCACTCTTTTGGTCTTTTGGAAAATGTTGTTTGTGCTGTATTTAGACCCTTCTACAACGAAATTTGTTTTACATGCACACGTATAAGAATTGTGGTTTTATCCAACGCAATCATAGGTTTGAACGTTGTTTTCAATTTAGACTTGTTTATATTTATTTCGTTTAGGCTTGTAATATATTTTCCTCCGGTTTATATAATCCGTTCATCCTATTTTGACTCTTTAAAATTCAAGAGTCTATCCTAAATTGAGGTAAATTATATGGCCTTCCAAATACTGTTTCGATCCCTAACATCACTGAAGAGACATTAATTGTCGACATCCGGATATGGTGTAAAAAATTTAGCACCTCATGTTTGTGGTTTACCATCTTTGCCGCAAGTTTATTGTTTTCTGTTTGTTATTTAATTAATATAAGATCCATTTTGTTACATTGTGTGATCAATTTATTTGGCAATCGCCAATGGCAGTTAGCAGGGTTTGAGAACATCAGTTGTTCGACCTGTTAGTCGAATGCGTTTTGTTAAAATATACTTTTCACTCTTTTGGTCTTTTGGAAAATGTTGTTTGTGCTGTATTTAGACCCTTCTACAACGAAATTTGTTTTACATGCACACGTATAAAATTGCGGTTTTATCCAACGCAATCATAGGTTTGAACGTTGTTTTCAATTTAGGCTTGTTTATATTTATTTCGTTTGGGCTTGTATTATATTTTCCTCCGGTTTATATAATCCGTTCATCCTATTTCGACTCTTTAAAATTCAAGAGTCTATCCTAAATTGAGGTAAATTATATGGCCTTCCAAATACTGTTTCGATCCCTAACATCACTGAAGAGACATTAATTGTCGAAATCCGGATATGGTGTAAAAAAATTTAGCACCTCATGTTTGTGGTTTACCATCTTTGCCGCAAGTTTTTGTTTTTGTTTGTTATTTAATTACTTAGTAATATAAGATCCATTTTGTTACATCGTGTGATCAATTTATTTGGCAATCGCCAATGGCAGTTAGCAGGGTTTAAGAACATCAGTTGTTCGACCTGTTAGTCAAATGCGTTTTGTTAAAATATACTTTTTCACTCTTTTGGTCTTTTGGAAAATGTTGTTTGTGCTGTATTTAGACCCTTCTACAACGAAATTTGTTTTACATGCACACGTATAAAATTGCGGTTTTATCCAACGCAATCATAGGTTTGAACGTTGTTTTCAATTTAGGCTTGTTTATATTTATTTCGTTTGGGCTTGTATTATATTTTCCTCCGGTTTATATAATCCGTTCATCTTATTTCGACTCTTTAAAATTCAAGAGTCTATCCTAAATTGAGGTAAATTATATGGCCTTCCAAATACTGTTTCGATCCCTAACATCACTGAAGAGACATTAATTGTCGAAATCCGGATATGGTGTAAAAAAATTTAGCACCTCATGTTTGTGGTTTACCATCTTTGCCGAAAGTTTTTGTTTTCTGTTTGTTATTTAATGAATATAAGATCCATTTTGTTACATCATGTGATCAATTTATTTGGCAATCGCCAATGGGAGTTAGCAGGGTTTGAGAACATCAGTTGTTCGACCTGTTAGTCAAATGCGTTTTGTTAAAATATACTTTTCACTCTTTTGGTCTTTTGGAAAATGTTGTTTGTGCTGTATTTAGACCCTTCTACAACGAAATTTGTTTTACATGCACACGTATAAAATTGCGGTTTTATCCAACGCAATCATAGGTTTGAACGTTGTTTTCAATTTAGGCTTGTTTATATTTATTTCGTTTGGGCTTGTATTATATTTTCCTCCGGTTTATATAATCCGTTCATCCTATTTCGACTCTTTAAAATTCAAGAGCCTATCCTAAATTGAGGTAAATTATATGGCCTTCCAAATACTGTTTCGATCCCTAACATCACTGAAGAGACATTAATTGTCGAAATCCGGATATGGTGTAAAAAATTTAGCACCTCATGTTTGTGGTTTACCATCTTTGACCCTCCGGTTTATATAATCCGTTCATCCTATTTCGACTCTTTAAAATTCAAGAGTCTATCCTAAATTGAGGTAAATTATATGGCCTTCCAAATACTGTTTCGATCCCTAACATCACTGAAGAGACATTAATTGTCGACATCCGGATATGGTGTAAAAAATTTAGCACCTCATGTTTGTGGTTTACCATCTTTGCCGCAAGTTTTTGTTTTTGTTTGTTATTTAATTAATATAAGATCCATTTTGTTACATCGTGTGATCAATTTATTTGGCAATCGCCAATGTCAGTTAGCAGGGTTTAAGAACATCAGTTGTTCGACCTGTTAGTCAAATGCGTTTTGTTAAAATATACTTTTTCACTCGTTTGGTCTTTTGGAAAATGTTGTTTGTGCTGTATTTACCCTTCTACAACGAAATTTGTTTTACATGCACACGTATAAAATTGCGGTTTTTATCCAACGCAATCATAGGTTTGAACGTTGTTTTCAATTTAGACTTGTATATATATATATGTGGTGTCACGATATCTCAGTAGCATGGGTTCGAATCCGGCGAGGAAGAACAAAAATTTGCGAAAGCAAATTTACAGATCTAACATTGTTGGGTTGATGTTTAGACGAGTTATATATACACAATGTACACAGCCATGTATCACCATCACTGCTGGTGATCCGATGGATCAATCTATTGTAGAGTTGTCACTGGCTCAGACGTACTTATATATATATATTACCATCTTATATTAGTATCGTTGCGCAAATCGTTAGACTTTTATATATACAATGTACTAAGATGTCCAGTTGCAAATATTTCATAAATATTCAGTTAACAAATTTCAAATAAATTTAATAGATAGGCAATGCATAGTTGTTTTACAAAGATATATACACGACTAGAAATTTAACTGGCACAGGAAAATGTTTATATTGTTGGGTAGGAACACAAATTTTGCCTTGCAATGGACAAACTTTAGACCCCTATTTTAGTTGTTAATAGGATATTTTAACTTGAATAGACTTTTCCAAACCCAAGGCATTTATTGTCAAAAATAACCTTTCAAGACGTCATACTTATTTGGACTAGTACAAATTTATGTTCGAACAAATAGAGCAAAATACTTGTACACTGCACTCTACTTTTATCTCCAATACCAAAATAAACTATAGTTTGAATGGTTTTACACTAGTAATTTTGGGGCCCTTTATAGCTTGTTGTTCGGTGTGAGCCAAGGCTCCGTGTTGAAGGCCGTACATTGACCTATAATGGTTTACTTTTATAAATTGTTATTTGGATGGAGAGTTGTCTCATTGGCACTCACACCACATCTTCCTATATCTATATAGCAACAGGTTTATTGCTTACTTAAGAAGCTTGCTAAGTTGCTTATATAAATTTACGTAGCTAGAGTTGAGACTTTGACACAAAACAAAAGCCTTTCAAGACGTCATAATTATTTGGACTAGTACAAATCTATCTTCGAACAAATAGATCAAAATACATGTACATTGTACTCTACTTTGATCTTCAATACCAAAATAAACGAGCAACAGATTTATTGTTTACTTAAAAGGCTTGCTACGTTGCCTATATCAATTTATGTAGCTAGAGTTGAGAGTTTGACACAAAAAGAGGGATCAGGGGCCACTTCAAAAGCCTGTCCATGTGTGGGCGATTAAGTGTCGTACTAATAATCAGACGGATTAAGTGATGAATGCATCTTAAACTAGTGTCGATATCGACGATATCAACGATATCGAATCGATATCGACATTTAAATTTTCCCTCGTAATGTGAAACATTAATTCTGTACTTTTAATACATTTCAAACAAGTGTCGAATTATTCCTTTGATTATGTTGTCGATGTCGTCGATATCGACGATATCGATTCGATATCAACATTTAAATTTCCCTTGTAATGTGTAGCATCCATTCTTTACTTTGTATAGATTTTACGTTGTATTCATCTTAAACTAGATTCGATATCGTCGATATCGACGATATCGATTCGATATCGACATTTAAATTTTCCTTGTAATGTGTTGTTTTGATTCATAACTTTGTATTCATTTCAAACAAGTGTCAATTTCAACAATATTGATTCAAAATCAGAATTTTTGTTTCGCTTAGTTCATATGTTTATGTTAAAATTTCTCGTCAAAATTTTTTCCTCTTAATATGCTTACTTTGCAAACATTTTATGCAAGTGTAGATTTTGCCTAGTTCATCTCGCAAAATCAGCATTTGAAAATTCCTTCTAAATTTGTTCTTTTTATTTATCTAAAACGTGTTTCCTATATCTTAATTTGTTTCATTTGTATCCATTTTTTGCAAGAGTCTTGTCAATAAATACATATGTAGCATTACAGTTGCTCTTAGCTCGCTTACTTATATGTATGTTAAAGACAAAAATTCTACAACCTCAAATTTAATCTGTCAATATCAAACTTTAAAGCTGAAACATCTAGTGCTTATTCATTGTGATAGCAATGGTTTAAAGGTAATAAAACATTCCGATTAAGAAGTTGAAGACGAAAATTTACAGTATACTTATAAAGATCTTATTGATATTTAGGCCAAAATTTCCTTCTACATTCAATCTCTACGTATATGTCTAAGATGCACAAATCATCAGTTAAGAATTTAACAAATGTTTAACCAGTTTACCTTTTAACATGATTTGGTATATATTATTATATATTAACAACTCTCTACCTGAGACCAAATGACATAGAAGTTAACAATTATAGGTCACCGTACGGCCTTTAACACTGAGCAAAACCCATACCGCATAGTAGACTATAAAATCCCTTAAATAACAAATGTAAAAAATTCGAAATTAAAAATATGTTTGCAAGCGCCGACCCTCCTCCTCTCTTTTTCCCTAAAAGGGGGTCAGTGGTGTTACAGTACGACATATATACGATCAATTAAAAGGGCTAACTCATCGAATCAATACCAAGCATATAAACACCTTTAAAAATACAAAAGAAAAAAGGTACAGATCTGAAAGTAGTAGCAGTTAATGAAAGCTAGTTCAAAGCCATTACAACTAATAATTGATGTTTCTTAGGTTAATCGCTATTTCTTGTAATCTCTATTATAATTAAAAGAACTGTCCTTTACTTTTTCAATTGTAAGAGAAAGTTATACTTGTATTATTTCTTTTCTAAAACATTTTTTTCATAATGGATTAAATAATCTATTTAGTAACATATTTGCATTTTCTGTTTTTCAATCAAATAGTTTTATTTCGTGTCTAGTATTCATATATTTTGAACATATATAGTGATTATATATATAAAATATAAATACAAATTCAATGTACAAATGATAATATTTTTATTAGATCTTTACCCTCTAAACTATCAATTTAAACTGTTTTCTGTTTCTTTGAAGGGCACAAAATATTTCCATATTCTCCTTAGCGTCCCTATACTCCTCAAGTTTTACTCCAAATAAGTTAAGCTTTCTGTAAACTCCATCGCAATGTCCATTGTAACATTCGACATATCAGTCTTTATTAAAACGATTGTTACCCTATCTCCGACATATCGACATCTGGTATGTCTGTGTTTGTCATGGATGTCTTTAGGAAAATGGATACCGATTCGATATCGTGTCGACATTGTCGATATCGACGATATCGACATCTGGGTATGTCTTGGTGTGTCATGGATGTTTAAAGCAAACATCGATATCGATTCGAGGTCCATCTTGGACATGATTGAACGATTCGGGCGAGTTATGATGATCTTACCGTTGATTTTGGTAACTTGAAACTACATCAGTCACCTGTACCATGGCGTTCTCTGATGAAATCCCATCTCCGGAGCGGTGAAGATGAACAAATAAGCGTAACTGTCCATGCTCGAGGTCGGTTATTTCAAAATGTAAAATTAGCCCCTACCGGACTTGTCAATTAACGGTTGTTTACTAGTCAATGTAACCATTGACTGCTGATGATGATATGGTGGGAAATTCGTCCGCGTGCATTATGAATACAAAAACGGTTTCGACTATTTTCAAACAAGTGTACACATATTTAACACGACAAAAATGTTAATATAACAAATAAAGGCCCTTAACAAATATTCTCGCGAAATTTCGTTCACAATAATAATATATAAAAACGAAAAGAATGCTATTTTGCACTCAATAAAGTCAATGCTGTCTCAAAAGCACAATCGGCTCTCTTTCAGAATTTGGTGATAGCATTACTACGGATGACCTCTCAAGGTCATCCTAGTAAAACTGGGAAGTCCATAAAACTGACAAATTCAAACGTTATCAACCACGGGACGAGTGAAACTAATGCAAAATATATTGTTGACTTGGTACAGGCATTTTCTGAAGAAAATGGTAGTTTAAACCTGGTTTTAGAGCTAGCTAAACCCCACTTGTATGACAATTGAATTGTTTATAGTTTCGTTATATTGACAAAATTTGGTGAGCAACCCAAACAGAAATTATATATTTTCGAGATAAGTGTAAAGGCACTTATATTGTTACACTGGGAGTGAAATATTAAACACGTTATAAATTTCGTGCGTCGGAAACGCTTTTCTGAATTTACCTTCATCAGGAACGCTCAAAGGTGAATATTTGATGGCCAAGGACGTATAAGAACTGAAACAGTTGAAGAGCTGTATGACGGAAAAAACCCTTATATATATAACATGAATTTTATATTTTGTTTGCTCATTTCATAAAATTTAGAATTGATAATTAATTTCGAATGTAGCCTTATATTCTTCATCTCTTTATTTAAGCTCTTTCAAACCTGATTTTTCAACCAATCTAAATTCGAAATAGAAAGTCGAAAGAACCCTAATTGTTCCATGAACAAAGTGGCGGAAGATTCTAAAGGGAATTTCAAACCCATAAGTCGAATACAAACTGACAACATAATTACAAAACAATATAAACGACAACACGACAAAACAAGAGTTTGTCGTCGTTGAGTTTTGGAGTATTTTTCTTTTCTGTTCAAGAAATATTTTACAACTTTCTCATCTTCTATGGTCCAGGTTTGATTTTATTATAAAACAAATGTTTGTTTTTCATTTTTTTATGATAACATTATAAAAAGTAAAATAACAAAAATACCGAACTCCAAGGGAAATTCAAAACGGAAAGTCCTTTATAAAATGGCAAAATTAAAAGCTCAAACACATCTTACGAATGGAAACAACTGTCATATTTCTGACTTGGTGAGTTTTAATAGGTATATGTGCATTACATTTATTTTTAATTTGTAATACCTCGTTTCCCTATCCACCAATTGATTTTCTGAAAATCAATTAAAAAGAAAAAATGTAACATGGATTTTTATGTTCTAAATTAAGCATATCATTCAAGTGATTCAAATGACATGCTTTAATTTTTTTGGGAATTTCCATATATCTCAAGGTAACTCACACCTTAAAATTACGTGTTTCAAATATCTAAATTATTTCTTTTGTAATAACCGTAGTTTGATATTGACAGCATAATGTAGTGTTATGATTTGGCTCTATTTTTGGGATTGTACTCTTAGATATTTCGCTAATATTATTTCTTTATTATTTATAACTTGTGACATCGTCCTCAAAATACAATAACAAAGTATCATCAAGTTTTAACATTTACTATTTGCACCAAATCAGCTGCTCTGAAAGTAAATTAATTCTGTTTTTCCTCATTGATCTTTGGTTTGTATCCAGCCTCAATATTGCTTATGGTATTTTTAATCGACTGTCACAGAAACAGCAAGTACTCAAGGTACAATAATTGAAACAACTGATACAAAGTACACAATCATGTAGATTGATGATTTTGAAAATGTGTAGTCTGACCGCAAAAGATAGTCTAATATACAAGTTGTAGATTTCGTAAAATGTAAGTACTGTATTGCAGGAAATTATCGATCAAAGTAGATCATTGTGCATTAACTTTCAGTAGCTATTTAGTTATGACCTACTTTCATAGAGCAGGATCTGTTACATTTCCGGGTCTCCGATATAATCCCAGTATTTATGGGGTTTGTGTTGCTCAGTTTTAGTTTTCTATGTCGTTTTTCTTGCCACGGCACTGTCAATCTGTTTTCGACTTATGAGTTTGAATATTCCTGATCATTCCTTTTGTATCGTTCGCGGTTCTCTTTACGATATCATACTGTCATATTTTATAATTTTGTGGTTTTAGTTTTCTCATATTTGTTGTAAATGTATTTTCAACAAACATAGGTTAAGTGGTTGTCGTTTTCTGCGTATCATTGTCAACCGTTGGGTTCCTCATTTTATCAAAAAATGAAATGAGCTTTTACCTACAGATATATTTAAAAATAAAAAATTATTTCCACAATCTATATTTAGTACAGCAGGTCAAAGATAGTAATGTTATAAATAAATTATTAGCGTAATTTTTATTATTAATGGATCAAAGCTAAGGTAAGTTGATTTATATTACAGATTTTTAACTACACATTTCAAAATTGTATATGAAAATACAAAACAATAATATGTCAACCCCTCTTTGAAATTTAGCGCGTTCAATAATAGTGATCTTTATTCCAGATTTTGTGATGACGACTGTAATCCCAAGACTGATATTCTTGATTATTGAAACTGTTTGCGTTGGATCCATTGCCACGGTCAAAGACTTCGAGAAGGGTACATATTAATTAAGTAATATATTTATATATATGTATAATTAATATTCGTTAACTACATTTATATGCATTACTCTAAATAATAACAATATTATTCAATCCGGGATGAAATCAAACGATTTTGTCTCAAGTCTATCAAATTTGAAAATATATTTAACAGTAAAATCAAAGAGTTGCAATTACACGACATTTAAACCCTGGTGGATAGCTGTCTCATTGGCAATAAACCAACATCTCTTTATATTTATAAAGAACTGCAAGTGACATTCAATACTTTAAATAACTAAACTATTAAACGTGCGAGGGCGCTTGACAAGATTCTTTACTTGGTGACATGAAAATACGGAGGGGTTTAGTCTTTTATAAGTTGTATATTTGCTTTGCGACTATCCGATGAGTCAACAAAAATAAGAAGATGTGGTATGATTGCCAATGAGAAAACTCTCGACAAGAGACCAAATGACATAGAAATAATCAACTATAGGTCACCGTACGGCCTTCAACAATGAGCAAAACCTATACCACATAGTTAGCTATAAAAGACCCCGAAATGACAAATGTAAAACAATTCAAACAAGAAAACTAGCGACCTGATCTATGTACAAAAGAATGAACGAAAACAAATATGATTCATAGCAACAAACGACAACCATTGAATTACATGATCCTGACTTGGGACAGGCACATACAGAATGTGGTAGGGTTTAACTAGTTTAAAGGCGCAAACCCTACCATAGCCTGGGACAGGGTGTAACAGTCCAATACTAGTATAAGAAATGACTTTACAAATCAGTTGAAAAGGGCTAAACTCATCAGATCGATACAAAGCATAATTACATCTGAAAAAAAACAGACCGGACGTGGCAGGGTACTTACACATCCCTACAACAAAAAGACACCAAGTACAGATCTGAGAGTACTCACAGTTACTGACAGCTAGTCCAAGGCCAGTAACAACTGATAAAAAATCATGTCCATAAGACTTTTCATCTTAACTTTTCAATTTTTTCTTATGTTGTGCTATTTCACCAGTGTCCAAGGTTAGGGGAGGATTAGACGCTCGCAAACATGTCTTACCCGCTAAATTCTGTTTGTTACCTACCAAGTCAGGAGCCTGTAGTTTACTTCGGGCGTTGGTTGGTGTCTTTCTTATTTGTTTTTGTTGATTGAGTTGTACAAAAATCAGGCGATGAGTTTTTCTTGCGTGGACTGCTGTACGTCTTCACTAGGTATAGGTTTGGTCATTATAGAATGACGTCCGATGATCTATAGTTGTTCAAATCTACGTACACGACAATTGATCACTGGTGGGTAGTAAATAAACTTTGATCCTTGACAATCATACCGTTTCTTAATATCTGTATATACTATAAAAAAAGTAAAGGATGAAAACTTAAATCTAAAATAGCAATATAATAGACGACAAAACACAAATTCAATAACAAATTATACTGTATTAAAGACTGGTCGCCGCTACTGAAAGCAGTCTCAAATTAT